>LPNX010995521.1:613361-626012 GCA_001517045.1 Pseudotsuga menziesii | reverse complement strand
ACTCTGATGAGTCATCAGCTAACAGCTTCAGGTTGGAGTCCATGGGTGTGGCCATGGCTTTGCATTCTAACATATTGAATCTCTTCAATATCTCTACCGCATAATTTCCCTGGTTGAGAAATATTCCTTCTGAACTTTGCCATACTTCCAGACCTAGGAAATAAGGCATTAACCCAAGGTCGTTCATCTCAAATTCTTCTGCTAGTTTCTTCTTGCTTTCCATGATCTATTTCTCATTCCTTGTCAAGAATAAGTCATCCACATATAATAATAGGATGACAGGTTCATCTTCTACAACCTTGTAGTAAAGGTTAGGATCAACTTTACTCTTAGCAAAGCCCATGCTCGTTAGGAAACTATCTATTCTTCCATACCAAGCTCTGGGAACTTGCTTCAGGCCATAGAGGGCCTTCTTCAACTTGCATATGTGAATCCATCTGTCTTCAACTTCAAATCCTTGTGACTATTCGATGTAAAACTCTTCCTCAATCATTTCATTAAGGAAGGCTTGTCTTTACTTCATCATGGAAGAAACTACCATGATAGTTTTGAAGGAAGTGTACCTTACTTCAAGGAGTAAGTGTCTCTTCAGAATTAATTCCCTCTTTCTGATAGAAACCTCTAGCCACAAGTCTTTCCTTACTTCTATCAGCAACATATTTTATCTTGAAAATCCATTTGGAAGATACCACATTCTTGCTTTATGGTTTGAGTACTATATCCCAAACATCATTCTAGTATTCTTTCATCATAACATCTTCCATGAGTTCGTCTTGTCAGGTCATCAACATATCCTAGTGTTCTGCATTCAACCTTGAAGGTTGGAACCTACTTTACTCTTGGTAAAGTCTCGATCCAAAACAAATCTATCCATCATGTCGTACCATGTCAAACTCAGATATATTCTATAGTCACTCCCCCTGAAGTGGAGTATCATCTTCCTTCTTCATTCTGTACAGGTGGTTCTATGCTTGATATATACTGGTCAATAGAGTATGTCATGTCATAGTCTATTCTTTCTGAGGCAAATCACAAACCTTGCTTTGTACACTTGTTCTTGTAGATCCATATGGAGGGTACTACGTACTTCCCTTTATGTCTCGAAATCATATCATATACATCATTCCCCATGATCAACTATCATAGCTTCTTTCATAGCATTCTTTTCTTCATATTGAGTTATCTCTTGTACCCATGGTGGTCTTCATCCTTCGAGGTGGATCTACTGCTCTCTGAAGCTCTTTCTTCCGTCATGGTGTCTCTGACCCTGGGAGCTTCATATTTTATTGCAGTGAATCTTGAATTGTCATCACTTGTTCTTCGGAACAAGTCTCATCCTTCTTGTAGGAGGTTGTACCGGACCTTTCCTACAATTCAAATGCATCAGCTGCATGGTTAGAAATATTTCATAAAACATATGCATAATGACAAATTCTTATGCATCATGCAATTGATTAGCTAATACAACATTCATCCATATCTCACAGAAACTTTCTAGATGCCTTCCATCTCTATCATGACATTATTGAGATTGTGCACTAATATGTCAGCAAGGAGGCTTCATTCTAGATTAGTAGCAATGAAGAGTTGTATAGCACCATGAGCTACTTACCCATCACATGTAGTATACAGTCATTAATGCAAACAATCTATCATGCATAACATATCAACTAAATAAAAACAAAACAAGATCATGAAATGACAATTGAATACTTATCTTTTATTTGTTTCATGGGCAGACTCCATCTTGATCATTCTGCTTTATCATCTTCTTCAATTTCTTCCATATTATTCTTCCCTTCTTATGAGTCGAGCTGAAATTAATCACTTCCTTCTGGCATACATTCTTCGCATGAATGAATCCCAGGATCCTGGGAGGCCATCCAAGGTGTCTATCACCACTTCTGCATTCTTTACTTCTTCTTTTATCTCTTCAAATTGTTTCTTAAGGTCATATTCTGATGTATGTTCTTCAAATAGCTTGGTCAAGGAATCAAACATCTCTTTCGATGTCTTTAGGGATGAAACTTGTGTTACAAGTTGATCCGTGACTGAATCAACAATGATCTTCTTGGTCTTGACCAAGTTCTTCTGGTGTAAGGCTTTGAGCCTCATCTCCCTCTGGAACCTCTCTACTCGTGTAGGTGTCCAATTCATTTTCTTTAGAGAGATCAAATACTTCCATGCTTGGAAGTTTTCAACTTCACCAAGCTTATCATGAAGCTGATGTGATAGATCACTTTGAAATGAGAACCTCAAATGCAAATAGCAAAAGATTAGATCTTACCGATTTGAGGTGTCCGTCCTGCTTCTGGAGCTGGCTAATCTAGGGTTTGTCAGAGAAACCCTAATTTTAAAAACTTGGAATATTTCAGGTTTTATTGGATAGAAATGTATATCTCTTCAAATGGAGCTATCCAATGTACTCCTTTTCTGAAAACAGTGGAGGGAAGCTCTTGGAACAGGAAGCCCTAGTTTTCCAATTTCTTCTACATAAATTATTGTCACTGCTTCTGATATATCTCCAAAATTACTGCTCCTCTGTGTCTAAAATTTTGTAATAAGGTAACCTCGCATGTCACTAATCCAGCACCACAAGTTTCATCAGAATTGGTTTCACCAATTGGGATTTATGATCCTTTTCCCAAGGTGACCTGTTATAGGACTGTTCAGAACAACAAATTTGTAAAGCATGCCACGTGTCACTGTTTCATATTCTAGGTCTGAAATTCGGATCATAGAAATTAAAGTCCGTGCCCTTTGTGGAACATCATCAGGAATTCTATTTGGACCTCTATAGCCCAAGATAAATAAATTTTCCCCAAGTGTCCTGTTTAGGGATGAATTCTGGAAGAGACTGGAACCCTAACTTGGAGGGGTCATATCTCCCAGAATATAGCGAATATGAGGCTGAATTTTGGATACAGTGTACAGAAGGATTTTATCTTTGGGCTCTACAAGTTTAATCTCCTGAACCTTTTCCAATCTTGGGATATAGCTAATGTACCTAAACTTAGCAGTTTTAGTATTTAGGTTTTTCTAGCTCGGGGTCAAACTAGGGTTTGACTTTCCCGAAGTTTCACCCAACCAAAAAACTTGATCTAGGTCTCTAGACTTCGATTTTGATGAGAGATAAATCCTATGCTGGGCTTACTCAAAAATTCTTCTTCTGCAAGAAGCCCTAATTTTCCGCACCGAAAACTGAAAATGCTTGGAATCGAATTCCGCTTCAACAGAAAGATGCGCCCTTCAATGGAGAGTCAACCTAGCCTTATTTTGCTGATCAATTGTGGGGAGAGAACCAAAAAGTAAGAAGCACTAGATTCTGTAGCTGCACAATGTCTTCTTTTCAGAGTGGCTCCGATACCATGTTAAATTTTCATATGCTTAGCTAAGACATCAGTATTTCATTTCATTTTCATAACAAAAGCATATAAACAGGATCACTGAAAGATAGACAAGCACAACCATACAAAAGGAGCACAAATATTTATCCTGGGAAAACCCTAAAGGGAAAAACCCAGCAAAAGCTTCCTCAATATAGATGCCTCAAAAAGATAAAAGATAAAACTAGCAAGGAGATCAAAGCCTGATCCTCCTCCTTCTCTAGCTACTTCTCTTCTCCACTAATGCGCTACACAAGTGAGAGTGTGTGTTCCAAATGAGGAGCACTACACCTCTATTTATATTCATTTGTTCACTTAAGTTAACTCATCTATCATGTAGGCTTGAGTTAATCATGTAGGCTTGAGTTACACATGTAGGCTTAAGTAACCACACTGGGGTGCTAATGACCCACCTTTACAATTAGAGGGGACTGCCTCATGAATCTTATTAGTTCTTTCGATTAGGATCATCGGGGTACAAAGTAATACAAGTGGTTCTCCCGGTAGGACCATCGAGGACCACAAAGAAATACATATAGAATATTCTTCGAAGTTACAATATTTCAACACACTACAAGAGGGACTTGGTGGCATCGATGACTACATGTGGGGCCACTACAAGTTCCATGTTGGCATCAATGACAATTCAATAAACATAGTTTGGTAGTAACTTTGTTTCACCCTCCACTTCTATGTTGGGTGGAATTCCTTTCAGATATTGGAAAAAATCTATGTATTTCTACAAAAGGTCTTCCACTTGGATCTTTTATTCTTTCATTCATCCTTTGAAGGATTCCCTAACACTTACAAATTTGGTGTTTTTTCTAGTTTTGTCTCAAGAAAATAACTACATACTTCTTAGTTCAGTTGATCAATATATTAGCTTGATGTGCACTCACCAAAGAGATATTAGACTTCCACTTTTGTGCATTGATGATAAAATATTAACCCCTTCTCATGAAGATAGCATCCCTCGCGTATATAGAGGGGCTACCAAACACTACACCATAGACATCAATAAGTACTACATTGACTTATATTTTATCAATAAAATGTGCAATGATAACAAATATAAGGTTACACCACTTGGTAACTCTCAACTCTACATCCATATTCATCCCAACTGAAAATTAATAAAATAATAGTTAAAATAATAAAATAATATTCATTAATTTTGGAGGAAGAAAAGAGAAAACTACTTTTTTGTTCATATTTTAGACATATCTCCCAGTGTGTTTACTCAAATTTTGATCGGGAGAGCTCGTTGGATGTGGAATTGAATTCTTCATCCAACGAGTACCCACTCGGCATACTTTGGATGGGCCCCTATACCCCAAAAACAAGAAATACCTATCCCCAAATTTATATTAAAAAAGTGTTTAAGAGGTGCTCCCTTTTTGAATTTTAAAGCATTTTGATTGGCTAATACATGATGACATGGAATTTGTATTATTTTTGGAAGTCCCATTTTAAATTGAAATTTCCTCTAATGAGGGTATGGATGATTGTGTTCATGCATTTCTAAACTAAGATTACTTACTAGGTCCTTGATAATGAAATTTGTATGTGAACCAAGATCAAACACACCATCTACTTGTTCTTCTTGATTAATCCTGATACAAAATAACGTTTTCATCTCTTTCTACTCTTTATAATGGAGGTTACTCTCACCTCCTTCTACATTGTTGTGTAGACAATTTTTTTCATCCACATTTGATTTGTTTTCTATATCCCTTCTCACTTCCATTTTTTTTCATCCACGTTTGATTTGTTTTCTATATCCATTCTCGCTTCCTTTAGGATATTCTTCTTGTTGTACCATTCCTGCTCATGGTTCTTAATATCAACTTTGGATGTAATTTCCAACATTTTTATTTTATGTGAACATTGATTCTTCAATGGTCACATTGCTTATTAAGGTCATTGCACATATGTGTAGAGGTGGCAATGTTCTTAGTTGTAAATTTCCCTTTCTTCTTCTTGTCACTATAGGAAGTTCCACATTAGTTTAGCTACTTCTATCCATTTGGTTATCCCTTTTTCTTTTTGGACTCAATGTACTAGGCCTCTACATAGGCCTAATCAATGGTATTAGAATTGAATATAATAAATTACCTCCTTATGTGATTATGAATGCCACCTAGGTATTTGATCCCTAGCATTTATTTGAAACATAATGACTTGCTTCTAGAACTTTGTAGTGTAATCTTATACACTATATCATTGCCTCTATTAGAATTAGTGACATTGAATCATACATTCCTCTTCAAATGGGATAGCGTAAATTGGGACTTTAGAATGTCATTTAATACCTCTCAACTTAGTTTTTGGTGGTTCTCCTTCCATCCTAAATGTCTCACCATGTCTATCCTACCAAGTATGTGCACAACCTTCTAATTTTAGTCTCACAAAAGCTACATTACGTTCCTCTTGTACATTATGCATAATGAAATAGACTTTTAATTATTGTAACTAATCATCAAACTTAATTGTGTATATCTCACCATCATATGGATTCATCTCAACCTTCACTTCTATTTTAACATAGGTGTTGAGAAGATTCATCACTGGAGTCCCCCTTTTGGAGCATTTATTCTTCCTTATTTGTCCTCGACTCCTAATGATATTCTAGTTTCTCATGAGATTTAGGTTTCTTTGAAAAGGGTTTGATTTATCTCAATAATATCCATGAGGATGACTATGATCGTAGAAATATAATCTATTTGAGCTTCCAACCTCACAAATCTTATCTCACCTTCATCTAAAGGTCCTTCTTGGTGGTGTTCTTCCATATCTAAGGATTATGGTTGCTTCTTAACACTTCTTGTGTTAATCATGGGATCCACAAGGTACAACTCTCCGAAATGTTTGGATTTCTTGACTTGGGTAAGTAAATATTGTGCTCAAACCACCAAACACCAAAATAAACCCACTTTGATACCAATATGATTCGCAAACCACCTTGGAAATTCCAATGGCAAGCTCACCCAAATATATCTTAACTTAAAATGATTATAATGAGCTTGTGCTTGACTATGTGGCTATATTTTTATGCTTTAACATAACCAAAAACACACCTTTAAGATTCTTTAACTACCTTGACATATTAAATAGATTGCAATAGAAAATCCATACATTTTAACAGAAATATTCACCTTGGAACCTATATAGAAAAACCAACATTTATGAAGTATTGTTCCCTCCATGTTCATATAATATGGTGATTACAATACAGATTACAAAGCTATCCAAGCTTCTTGTTGTAATTCCCTAATGGTAATCCCCAGACATATGTGATGTTGTTAATTGTTTATTATGTTGGCACTAGGTGCCTAGACTACGGACTATGGACATTATTATTGTTATTTTATTATTTCACTATTTTCCTATAATTAAGTAATAGCTCAACATGGACAAAAAATGTGGCTGGGGGATAATGGAATCCACATGTGAGGGGGAACAACGGGATTTGAACCCAAAATCTGACGACATCCAACGTAAAGTAGTTTTTTGTCAGTTTGCAATGATGAAAAGTATTGTACCTTCTGATTTCTTTAAGCATCGTTGAATATCCAACGTCCTTAGCGTAGTTTTTTTTATGACACTTTGCAACAATAGATCGTCGGATATGCGACGGACGTGTGTCCAATTTACGACGAAAGTGTGTAGAATTTGCGACGACACTTTGAGGTTGAGTCGTCGGATATCCAACAATAGTGTGTCGAATTTGCGATGACATTTGGAGTATGGGTCGTTGGATTTTCGACGTCCTTGGACTATTTTATGAAATAGTAGAAAGACATATTTCAAATAGTTTAAACCCATATTTTCAACAGTAACTAGGTTCATATCATCGAATATCTGAAGACTGACAAATTATAAATATAAACATTTTTAAACATTTCGACATGTTTTCTATAGAAGCGACGGACGGTTTGCAGAAATTATTTATTCCTCGACGGATGGTTTGAGGAATTGGTTTATTCTTCAACGGGCATTTGTGGGATTTTTTTCTTCTTCTACACACAGTTTGCAGGAATTTTTTTTTTCTTCGACAAACCTCTGTTTGAGAAAATTGTGATGTGTGGAACTTGATTTTTAAATATTGTCGATAGTATTCATTCACAAAGTTTGTGACAAAATGTCAAATAGAAATATTCCTGATCCAAACGAAGACAATAGACAATTGCTTGCTAGACTATGGGATGTAGCGAAACGAAGGGGTGATGGAAAATGTTATTGTCCATGTACTCAATGCAGGGGATTTAAGTGGAGAAGAATATTGATCTCAATAGCCACAAAACATTGCAGGGAACATGGAAACACTGAGAGGGGGAATCAATATCATCCATTTGTAGGTTTAGCATTATAAAGTTTTTTATATTCTTTGCTTTGGTAAATGTGTGTATTATTTTAATATTTCCTATATTAACTTATATCTATTGATGTTTTCATGTATTTATAAAGGAAATACACCCTATGACACATCATCCAGAGGAAGTGTTTTCAGAATAAGTTCTGGAGGATCATGGAGCGTCTATGTTTAATGGAGAACAAGTGAATGATCATACTAATAACGTAGTTGAAGATGATGGTACAATTACATTGATCCATGATTCATTTAATGTTAGAATGAATGATGACGATGATGATTATAATGAAAATAGTGATGACTTTGATAATGAAAACGATATACCTCTTCTTGATAAGGCATATGAACCCCTTTATGAAGGCTCCAAAACAAATCTTCTCTCTTTTGTATTGTTGATAATGAACTTGAAGGTTATGAATGGTCTTTCAAACATATCAATCACACGGATGCTAACGTATGTAAAATAATCCATAATATATACGTGATCGTGATAAAGTTTATTTGTATTCCTCTAATAATTGTATTGTTAATCCATTATTGATCATCATACGGATGAAGTGTGTTTCGTTAATATTATTTATTTTTACATTAACTATATTTATTTTTTAATGTAGTTTTATAGCTGAATTTTTGTTACCACCATCAAATATTTTACCTCGCACATATTGAGATTTATCTTCCATCATGAACAAGAATGTAATGCATTATGAAGTAATTCATGCATGACCCAATGACCATGTTATATATTATAATCACCATGAATTTGCAACAGAATGTCCGGAATATCATATAAGTAAATATCGAACAGATCAAGTAACAAAAAAGGTGCCTTACAAGGTTCTTCGTTATATTCCCATCAGTCCACGTTTGCAACGATTATTCAGGTGCAATAACATAGCGCAATTTATGGATTACCATGCTAGGAACAGAACTCAAGATGATGTTATTCGAATTCCTGCATATGGTTCTGATTTTAGAGATATGGAGAAAAAGTGGCATCACTTTAAAGAAGAACCACATAATCTTAGGATTTATTTAGCAGTAGATGGTGTTAATCCATTTTCACAAATGAAATCCATTTACACAGTGTGGGCTATTTTTGTTATCAACAATAACATTCCTCCATGGTTGTCAATAAAGAGGGAGCACATAATGTTGTCAATGATTATTCCAAGTATTTTGTGTCTACAATTGTTTTATTTCTAATGTAGTTGTGGCATCTCATTTGTCATATTATGTTTCCTAATTTCATTTGTATATTTGTATATTTTACTCTCGTGTATGGTTTATATATCTTAATGTTTCTCATAAATATATATTTTATATGTACTTCAAATCAATTAGGTAAGTTCCAATTCAAAGATATGAATGCATATATCGAACCTCTTATAGATGAGCTACTGAAGTTATGGAATTGAATCACTATGTATGACGTATCTAGACCAATACGACAAAGGAAATTTCAATTCCATGCAATGGTTGTATGGACAATACACAATGCCACTAGGTTAACCCAATTTTGTGGTTTGCATTTTTAAGTTACACTTTAATTGCATTTAATTATATGTAGTTAATATAGTTTATATATAATTATAATTGACATAGACATTCCATATCTATATATTATAGGTCTTCAGACAAAGGGTAAATTTGCATGTCCAATTTGTGGTCCTAAGATAATATCTCGTCGCTCAAAAAGCTTAAGAAAGGAGGCGTTTGATGAGTATAGGAATTTACTCTCTAAGAATCACAAGTATAGAACAACTGAAAACAAATATTTTCAATGGGAAGCAGGAGACTGCATTAAAACCACAGAGAATGATGCCTCACCTTTGGAAGATACAATACAATAGAAATCGTCAAGCTGGTACGTATGGATCATCGTATATGAATTGTTATGTATTTTAATTTTTATTGTGAGTTGTTTATTGTAGTGGCCATATTTGATTTATGACATAATTTATTTATAAAATAATATTCATGATGTCTATCGTGATCATGAAGTAATTAATGGGATTCCATGAGGAATGAAAAGTTATCCTATATAATTAAGTAGGTTTCCCTACTGTGAGCACCTGCAAATTACTCATTTGTTTGATACAATGTATATTGGAAAGAATGTGACTGAAACATTATGACGACTACTGGAGCTAAGGATGGAGAAAGATAAAATTGTGAAAGCTTGCAAAGACATTTAAGAAGGAAACCATGCAATGAAATGCGTCATCCAATTTCATAGCAATGGAGAACAAATTAATATAAACTCAATTCCATGGATGTTTACAGAGTAGCAAAGCAATGTTGTCAAAGAAGTAATGCTGAAAATTAAATTTCTCACTGGATTTTGTGTGAACTTGAAGAATATCATAACAAAAAAAAGTGATTTTGCGGGGGTTAAAATGCATGATTGGCACATCTTCATCAAGGTAATTATTATTGTTATGTCCATATAATTTTTTTTTTCATTTTATTGCATAATTTTTTTTCTTGTTTGTATACTATTAGTTTAAACAATGACATGATTTGTATATTGATACAGTATGTTCTACCTCTCTCTCTCTCAGAAAACTTCGACAACAATGTCAAACAAGTTATATATAATCTTGGTAAATACATGAGGTAACTAGCAATCAGTTGCTTGTGCTTAGTGTTTCTTTAATTCTTCGTATAATTTATATTTTTTTGTGCACTATTTCATGATCTGTAATTTAATGTTTTTTTGTTAAATGTTGTTATTGGTTTGTGTCACTTGTAGATGGTTGAAATATAAATAAATCTATAAAGAATATATAAAGTATTGGAGGAGAGAAATTCCTCGTCTCATGTGTGAAATGTAGAAGCATCTACCTTCAGCATTTTTTAATGCACAGGAACACTACCCCATACACCAAGTTGAGGAGATTGAGTTGTATGGACCTATGCACTCAAGGTCCATGTGGATGGTTGAGAGGCACGTGAAATTTATGAAGGGTTTGGTGAGACAACGAGCACATGCTGAGTGTTCTATGATGGAAGGATATACGGTATACCAAAACATCTTGTATGTTAGTGAATATCTTCCTAATTTAACATCAAAGCTCAATTTACGTCGCATTTGTGATCCGAACTCCAATAACAAATTTGAAGGGGAGAAACTGAAGGGGAAAGGTAGATCGAGGAAGGTGAAAGGTACTTATTAGCTAGTGGGTTTTTATTATATCGTTCATATTCTAATTGCATTTTCAAGTTATTGCATCAATTAAGAGCATATACTTTGTTCAGAAAATTTACATATGTATTTCATTTTAATGTTTATTGTCATCAAGCAGTTGGTTGAGAGTGGGATGCAATTCATTTATACATCGCAAACAATCTTGACTGGATGAAGGTATGGATTGAACGATGCGAACAATCAGGTCATGGATGTAGATTTTTCACTAGTTTTTAGCCACTGGTTTATAAGTAAAAATGTCACTGTTTATTTCATTCTCAGAAAAATAAAATGTTGGAAAAAAAATTATTCAGACTTAAAACACTGTTGTAACTACTATTTTTTTTACTGATAGAAAATAAATAATCAGCATGCCATTCAACACACAAAACACAGTAATTTTCGGCCAATGGCCCAGAAAAACCCACAAGGGGGAAACCAGTCAAAGAGAGAGATTTTATTATCAGGAAATTTACATCAAAACTCAAAAATTTTCAGACCAACTTATCTCAACCTGGAAGAGAAAATTTCTGCCTCATTTTCCGTGCCAAAAAAAAAAAAAATCAAACTCAAATTTTTTTCCTATTTTCTGCCTCGATTTCTATGCTGTTGTACAGACTATACAAAATGCACCGTACGGATTGACTATACGGACCTCGAAATTCATTCCCAAGAAAAAAATTCTCGAAAATCATGCCCGCTGCCTCGAAAACCATACTATATAGGCCGGTAATAAATGTTGTTGTCCTCTCCTCAATTTTGGTGCCCTTTCTGTTTTTGTTCTTTCCCTCAATTTTCGTGCTGCAAAATTTTTCTCTTTCTCATAAAAATGGAAACTTTCTCTCTCAACTCTCTCCTTCACTTCAATCTGTAAAAGTGAGGAAAATGACCTTCCCTTTCCTGTTTGAGAGAACCCTAGGGTTCATCTAATCTAACGGTGGAGATTAGATTAGATCGGTGGATGAGATTAAATGCTCACATTTATTTCTCATAAATATTAAATTCACTCACCTACTTAAATTTATCAAAAAGTGACTTTACTCTCTAAAGTCAAATTAAATGCTCCACTTATGTCATTTAATGCAAGGTTCACTTTATTTCCCTTCACTAAGTGACTAAGGATAAAGTCACTTAGGGGAACACTTCCCTAGGTACAAAACTAACAATGGAATATCATGGGAAGGTGTGGCTTCATTCATAAAAGCAACACATCGCAATGGAGATAGAAACCTTACAAAAAGGGAAATCGATTTAGCATATGGTTTAAAAGATAAAATGGCAAGCATATTAATCAATCACTCTAAATCTTTTATTTTGCAAATTACATTTTGACGTACATGTTGTTCTTTTCCATGTATTGTTGCATAACTATTGAATCGTTGTGTAATCTTTTCGTGTATTGCTTGATGTAGGTAAAACACCATAAGGTTATGGTCTGCAATGGTTGTAGATATCACATCAAAAAAATGGATGAAACAAAGAAAATATCAGATTGTGGGATATCTGAAATCTTTGAGGTGACCAATGTTTCATCTAGAAGTGACAGACATCCAGAACTCTCAGAAAATCAATACTATGGGTATTTGGAAGATATTCTATAGTGTGACTTTAAATCCTTCAAGGTAGTTCTATTCGTTGTCAAATGGTACAGGTTACGATTGAATCAACGTGATCCCAATAGAACTATTATTGAACATAATAAT
>LPNX010995521.1:595861-608361 GCA_001517045.1 Pseudotsuga menziesii | reverse complement strand
AGGGTCATGATGATGGAGATGATGATGATGAAGACGACGACAGCGACGATGATGATGGAAATTATGATGATCATGATCATGATCATGAAGACGATGATGATCAACATGATGAAGATGATGGTGATGATGGTGATGATGTTTATGATGATGATAATCATCATCATCATCATTATCATCATCATGATTATCATGATGATGAATATGATGATAATCAACATGATGATGATGATGATGATGATGGTGATGATAGTTATCATCATCATTTCCATCATCATCAACTTCATCATCGGCATTAGAATCATCATGATGATGAATACGACGACGACGACGATGATGACGATGATAATGATCATGATGATGAAGACGACGATGATGAAAATGATGAAGATGATGGTGATGATGGTGATGATGGTTATGATCATGATTATCATGATGATGAAGATGATGATGATCAACATGATGATGATGATGAATATGATGGTGATTATGGTGATCATCATCATTTCCATCATCATATTTATCATCATCATCACCGTCATCATCTCCATTACCATCATCATAATATTCTTCATCATCGTCAACATCATCATCGTCCTCGTCATCATCTTCATCATCATCATCATCATCATCATCATCATCGACATCTTCATCATTTTCATCATCACCATCATCACCATCATCATCATCATCATCATCTTCATCATCATCACCATCTTCTTCATCGTCATCGTCATCATCATCATCTTCATCATCATCATCTTCATCATCATCATCATCACCACCACCACCATCATCAACATCAACATAACCATCTTCATCATCATCATCATCGTCATCTTCATCTTCATCATCATCAACATCTCCATTTTCATCATCATCATCACCATCATCATCATCATCATCATCATCATCTACATCATCATCATCTTCATCGTCGTCATCATCATCATCGTCATCACCATCAACAACATCACCATCTTCATCTTCATCATCTTCGTCTTCATCAGCATAATCATCGTCGTCGTTGTTGTGATCGTCATCATCATCATGATCATCATCGTCCTTGTTTTCATGATCATCATCGTCCTTGTTTTCATCGTCTTCACCATCATCATCATCTTCATCATCATTGTCATATCTCCCTCATAATAGAAGTCTCAACATGTGGTGAAAATTGCCTTACTTCAAAACCAAGATAAGAAAATCATATAATACCAAACAACTGGAATTTTCAATGCAATATCAAAGAACAACCTTGATAATTTAATTCCACACTATCTTCCACATCAAACTATAATCATCATAATATAACTACATACCCCAACTATAAGTTCATGACAACATGGCACATTAGATGTTGAAGTACACACATTAAATGATGGATAACATCATAAAGGTAAGAAAATACATTTGTTTTAAACAAGGCATTCAATGATTGAGTTTGGTTTTATGGCCTTTGTCAACTTAACAAAACACATTTAACATTATCGACACCAGCTACAAGATTTTATTAGCTCTTGCACCTGCGCAACTTTCTCTACAACAGTTTTTTTATCCTTCGGCCCTCCAACGAGTAAAAAAAGAGGGAGATAGATTCAAATTTCTCTACAATATTTTGTCCATCCTTCGACCCTTCGACAAGTAAGAAAACAGAGGGATATAACTGCAACTTTCTCACAACATTTTGTCCATCCTTCGGCCCTCTGATGAGTAAGGAAACATAGGGAGATAGTTGTCGATTTGGAGAGAGCCATTACACTGACTATGAAGGGCCAACGACCGGTAAGTCGGTTACCAACCTTTCATTGCATGCCCTGTATTGTTTCATTCAAAGGGCACAATAATTATGGGTTTAACTGAGCCTTCTCCTGATATAGAGGATGGTTTCCAGCTTGTTATTAGCAATCCAATTAAGTTGTAGGTGTTTTCTTAAGTGTTGGTCCATGATTATTGGAGCTAGGTCGTGACTATTTGAAGGTTTCTAGATATGGCTTGTGACTGTTTCAAGGCTGCTAGGGATGGGTTGAGACAGTTTGAGCCTGCCTAGGTTAGGTCATAACCCTTGTTGATATGCTAACATTTGGTTTTGAATGTTATGATCCCGTTAAGGTTGATATGTGACCATAACAGAAACCAACATCATTAAAAATAGATTGTGGATTTATGGGAATGCTCCCTTGGAGAATACGACGCATTTCTCCACCATCAAACCACCTTGTCCCTCCAATCTTGGGTCATTTTCGACTATAAATTAGCAGTAACAAGACATAACCTTTGGATATGGGTTGAATCTAAGGGTTGAAATACATTTTTTGGCATGTTTCAGTCTTAAAAGGTGGTGAATAACAACATAAAACTAGCTTTGGTAAGTTCTAGTCCAATTTTGATGGTTAAAGCTCCAATTTTGGGCATGAGCAGGCATCGTAAGAGAATTCAATTCTCATTTACAAACTATTTGGAGGGGTTTTGAGTGCATTGTGTGCCCTAGAATAACAATATACAAATTTGATATAGCCTTTTGCATTAGTGAAGGTGCCAAAAGTATAAACAATAGTCATAAAAGCCTTAAAAAATCCAGGTTTGATGTGTGTTAGGGATTCATGTGTATGAAACGAAAGCCCTATAGGGGGTGATTTACCTATGTGACCATTCATGCCTTATTTGGAGTATTGTTCAACCTGCATGGGGCACTCATGGAAAGTTTGGATAGATTTGCATGGTAGATTCTGAAGCAATTGTTGTAGCATCATTTGGATCCTTCAGTCAGGTTGAATCCTTGAATCATTACACAAGTGGAATCCAACTAAGTGTTTGCTCCATATATCTATGGAATTTAACCTAATAAAGATGCACAATATGGAAGTTTATGAAAATTTTTGGAGCTTGGATCTCCTTTTTTTCAGTATATGTGAATTCAAAAAGATTTGTGTATCTCCTTAAGACTATTGTCAATGTCCCTCTTTGTCAAATTAGGAGCATCAATAGAGAACTCTGTGGGGGTGCTACTCTATCTAGATTGAGTTGTAGAAGAAGATATGTGATCTTAGATTAGCAATTTCTAGCTTCCATCTCCATTTCTAGCAAGATGTTTGTTGTTTTTCCTCAAAAATTGCCCAGCTTTGGAGTTGGCGCTTCTTCATTGTTGTTTGGAAGGCCAAACCAAGCTCAACCTACCCAGAATTGCTAATGTCTGCTATTGTTTATTACCTCAAAACTTGGAGAGTTTAAATAATGGTTGAAGTTTGATGGGAGAAACAATGCCCAGGATCACCCAGGACTTATTTATCATGCCCAGAGGCTGTTCATTCCCTTTTTAACTTCTTAGAATGCACTCAGACCTATCCAGAAATGTTTTTTAGTTCTTGTTACAACTGATTTTGGGTGAAATTATGCCTCTTTAACTCTGTTATGTGGCCAGAACTGACCTTACATGTGTCCATGCCTTTGATATAGGGTTTTTCATGAGCCTGAGATTGCCAAAATGTACCCAGATCTACTATGTCCACCACTTCTATCCTCAAAACAAGCCCAAGTCTGCTTCTCTCACTCTATCTCTTCCCACAAACCTAACATTAATTCAATTTACTCACATTTCGACTGCTGGAGTATGCCTAGAATTAATGTTATTGGTTGTTATATGGCTAGTATAAACCCAGATTGAGGTTTTATCACTCTTTTTACCCACACACTTTCCCATAACAGCTCAAATATTGAGGTTTTATAATTTTTATATTGTTTTTTATCATTTTTTGTATTTATAATTTTGATAAAAAAATTTATGTAGAATTGAAATTTCCATTACGTAATTTTGTTAACTTGCATCAATATTAAACATGTCTATATAAACACACCCAACATAGTAAGGCATTATTTCTTTATGACATTTTTATGAAACGAGGCATGTCAACAATCTTCTTACAAAGTCTTTTTCATAATAACTTCATTGAACTTCAACATCATCCTTACTTCCCAATGAGGTTTTATGGTTGTTTTCATTCCCATATATGTTACTCTCATGCTATCTTTTCCCACAATCAGCCCAGAAATAGAAATGAATGTTGTTTTAGGGCTTCCTGAGGCCACAAACAGACCCAAAATTTCCCATAGTGCTGTAAAAATGGTATAGACCTGTCTAAAAAGTAATCTTTGTCATAGGACGAAGATTTCTAATCCATTTACCAATTACAATCAATCTTTGTCCTAAGACAAATATTTCTAGAATGCCTTTGCTTGTAATTGGTAATAACCCCATTAATTTGGGATCACTTACAATACTAGGCAATATAGGGACATAATATACTACAGAAGATGGACGGGAATTTGGCTCAAATGAAGACTAGACGAAAGGAAGATAAAAATTGTTAAAATAACTATAACAATACAAAAGGGGACTTACTTCCCTATAGTTGATTTATTGGTGTCTCAAGCCCATCTTGATGAAGAAATGGTTTTCTAGAAGATCAAGTTTAAACTCTTCCTATATTAATCAGTTTAAAAAAAACTATAAAGATAACCAAAGGGTTTTTTCTTCTTCTCATAGAGATGAATATTTTATTTTGGAAATGTATGTGACCTATATGCTTAGTGGGGAGGAGTACTGAAAGCAATAAATGTCTTTTTGTTGTTGCAAAAGGCTTATCCTTGTAAGTTAATATAAAGTACAAATATTAGGCCTTTACATCACTAAATTTCCTCTTTTCAACCCTCCAATGCATTGGCTTTCTACAAGCAATGGAAGTCAAGAATTTCTCCACCTACATAGACTCAATCTTCTTTTGCAAAGCATGCTTTGCACTTGTATGAAGATAGCCATTTTTGAATTCAATACTTTAAGGGTTCAACAATAAGAGACACATACTGTTATGCAGCCTGCTTCAAACAAAATATTGGTAGCTTCTTCCTTATTCACCTTTTAGTATACTTAGTCAAACATGGACTTAAAAGATAGATTCACATAAAATTTGTTGGAAATTAATGGATAGTAGTCTAGACATATATATGCCAAAATGAATAGCACTGAAGGGATGGAATTATGAGGGATTGATGTCCAAAGAAGGAATGTTTTCCGAGCAATTTACATATCATATTCATTACGGATAAATAGAGGGTGATAACATTTTGAAATCACTTGTTTATAAGGTCTAGTATGGTTCTGATTACTGGATAACCTATAGCTCTTGATATGAGTGGTTTATTGATATCACATTGATTTGAGATATAACATAGATTACACTTACAATATCTGTGCATGATATAAGTAGTATGTTCAATGGGATTCATGCTATTATAATAGGGATGTACTATCATGTATATTAATACTAGTAACTATTCGATTCATTACACTAACTACATGTCATGTATTGAGTAGATAGAACTAATACCATTGCTTCAATCACTATGATACTAGCTTGAGTTGTTTGTGATTCCAATAGAGTATTATAATTATGATTACATAACCTATACGTAACTCAAGTTTTCTCACCTGTTAAGAATCTTTAGGAACCCACCAAACACTATAATATGAATCACAACCAATAGAGCTCAGAGATATGGCACACTTCATGTGGCTTGTTCTTCCAGGAGAAGCGTACATTTTTGTATGTATTGCAAGATAAGAGGATTGTCCTTTGTCAAACCACTAGAATTATCCCTAGGGTTTCTGACAGGTGCATTGGATGATATGTTAGTAAGCCATTGGTTGCACTTTATACATTTGATATGCAGTTATTGCTCTCTTGTTCTTGACATCTAAGGGTTTGTTGCTCTTTCTCTGCATGGTACTAGAATATACCAATTATGCATGGCTCTCTCTCTCTCTACCTCACACATGACCTTATTGAGATACTAATTGTTGGTCCATGACTATTGGATCTAGGTCGTGACTATTTGAAGGTTTCTAGATATGGCTTGTGACTGTTTCAAGTCTGCTAGGGCTGGGTTGTGACAGTTTGAGCCTACCTAGGTTGGGTCGTAACCCTTGTTGACATGCTAGTGTTTGGTTGGGAATGTTATGATCTTGTTAAGTTTGAGTCGTGACCATAGTTGGACTCTTAAGGTTGGTCTATGACCTTGTCACTGTTGTACTTTTACATTAGTATTTTGGTTTATTTTATTTCCATTAAATCACAAATTCATTAAATTGTTGTAAAATCCTAACTACCCTAAAACCTTAACAACTAGCACTCACATTGCGTGAGTAACTCGCAATTTATGAGGAATATATAGGTAAAAAATGCCCCATCAATATTGTAGGTTAAGTTTTTCTTTCATTTTCTAATTAGATAGGCATCTTTCATTTTTAACTTACTGTAGGTGAGTTTACCACCAAAACCTCACTTACCATCACTTCAAGCATCAAGGTCAACCAATGACTTTGAGAATAAGGACTTCCATACCCTAAATGAATTGTGGGTGATGACACCTTTGTTTTACTTGTGAAATGATTTTCCCATGATAATATTCTATGTTTAAATGCCATGCTAAAAAGGGGGACTTGTATAAGAACCTTTTTCTTGTTTTAAATGCAATGACTATTTGTTTATTGTTTATGATAAATCTACCTCTCAAGCTTGTTTTGAGTTATTTTACACTATGTATGGACCTAATATATCTACTGCATGGTACTAGAATATACAATTCTGCATGGCATTAGTTCTTATGCATTCTCAGAATTTAGGGCATCAAGAAGGTTTTCCATAGGTGTAGTTTCTATAATGAGTTCCACTATTTCTCCACCCATATTTCCTCAATAAAAATTCATCTTGTCACAGGCCAACAATGATGTCCAAAATTCTTCTCAACCCCCATATGGGCCTTAAAAATTAAGAAGATGTAACTATTTACCTAATCCGTGACTATGAAAAATCATGCATATGCCTGGAAATACTACAAATGAATTGGAAAGAGAGATAGAAGAGGTCCACCCAATCACCAAACCTCCTAAGAACCCATTATCCTCCAATGAAACAAATTCCCAATTAGTAAACATATTCTTCAGAATCAAAATGAAAATAAAAACCATGAAAGGAAACTATTATAATCTTGGAAAAATTCAAGACCAAGCAAAAATTTGTTGGAAATTAATGGATAGTAATCTAGAAAATATTAATAAAAAACATTGTTTCATGAGATAACATAACGCTTTAGGACTGTTACCCCCTTTTTTGCATGGGTGGTCAATTGGAGTTTTGCTGAGCTAAACTAGGCTAATTCCTAGTGTTTTTGAGCATGAGTTTTCTAAGCTAAACTGGGCTACTTATTGGCATGATTCCTGGGCTTTGTGTTGGGTTGGTTCTTCACATGATTCTTGGGCATGATTGCTTCTCAGCTCTGTTGGAGACATTTACCATCATACACACTCTTTTGGTCAAATTGGCCTAGTTAAACCACTATCCTAAGTATAATTGACATCAGTGGAGCATTAATTGCCATCATCCAGTCACACCCACGCATACCTACAGTCAAGGAGGATAACTTAGCCTTCTCCTACAGTCAAGGAGGCTAACTGGAGCACTCTGGGGGTGATCTGTGTGACATTAATGCACCTAATTGCTAACTGGTGGTTACAATCAGTTCAACCAGTCAGTTACAGTTAGTTAAGGCGCCTCCAGTCATTAAATATATTATTTAATGATTATTTATTATTATTTAATGATCTGGAGTCAACAAGGCACCTCCACCAACTTCTGATGGTCAGTTCAGCTTCAGTTAACCTCATCAGGGTTCATTGAAGTCATGGAGCACTAGCACTTGATGGTTGGATTGCTATGACATGTGTCTAATCTCCTTCAGTTGAGATTCAGTCATTTATTGCACTCCAACTTCAGTTAGGGTTTGGTAAGTCAATTAGGGCTTTGGTCAAGTGGTTAACTGAGTGTGATTGAATGGCTAAGAGTCAGTTAAGCCAGACTCACTCACTGAATTCGAATTGTCTCCTTAGGTATTCGAATTATTCATGGAGTTAAGCTATTGCTTAGCATTGGTATTGTAACCCTTCATTGTTTATTAAATATATAGAGAGGAAACCAATTTTGGTTCCGATTATTACCAATTCATGAGTATTTGTTGATTATTCTTTGATGATTTTGATTCCTAGTTCCTAGATCATGTGCAAGAATTAATATGGTATCAGAGAATACGGCGGGACAAAGATAAATCTCTCAAAAACAAGATTTTTGACATATTTTTCCATGGAAAGTGAGCAATAGCTCAAACTTCCAGCACTGCACCAGAATCCAAGGCTTACCACTCAATATCCCAAGTAAAGAACTTGTTGATCAAGCTTGCTTGATTGACTATGCTGGGTGTGATGAAAGCCTAGAATGTGTAGGCTTTTCGACTTTATTTTTCCCTTTCTGTTTTGATTTTCAGGTTTCTATAGGTGAAGCATTCGCTACAGCATATCCAGATGGCCTCCTCAGTACCTCTCTTGACTCCATACAATTTCCACACATGGAAAAACAAAATGGAGCTTCAGTTGCGCTCCAAAGGACTCCATAGAGTCGCCATGGACACTAAAGTTGAGCCTGGATCCACCATAGAAAAATCAAGATTCTTGAACAAGAAGGATGAAGCCTTCGGTTTCTTGTGCCTCTCTATTTCAGAAGACCTTCTCTTCCATCTTACGGATCTGAAGACACCAAAAGAAATATGGGACAAATTGGAATCTCTATACGGAAAGCATGATGACTTGAGAGTTTACCAACTCGAAAATGAACTCATGTCTCTCCAACCTTCCAATTTCGAGACTCTAAATGATTTCTTTACAAAGTTCAAGCATACTATTTTCCTCTTGAAGCAATTCAAAGTGGAGAAGGAGGATGATCAACTCATCCTAGCCATCCTCTCCAAACTCGGGGCTGATTATTCAGTTTTTGTTTCTACATTTCGTTCGGGGAAGCTCACAACCCCTGGATGGAAGATGCCTACACTCAATGCCTTCATGGAGTCCCTAACTAATGAACATGACAAGCTTGTCCAGATGGGGATCATCCGATCTTCCCGTGATCAAGCCCTCCATGTCTCGGGATCCAAAGATGTGAAGGGTAAAGGAAAGCAGCAGAAAAATCAGAAAACTAAATTTGATGCTCCCAAGCCTAGAGTTGAAAATCAGCAGCATGATGAATCTTCCGCCTCAAGGAAGAACAAAGCGAAAGGGCACAATGGGAAAGAAAAAGTCAGGTGTTCTTACTGCGGGAAGGCCTTTCACCCTGAACATTCCTGCATGAATAAAAAGCTTGATGAAGCAACCTCTCTCCTTGAGAGGAATCACATCAATCTTCCGGAGAGCTTTCGGAGGAGAGATCACCAAGATCGGGAACCACAGCATGAGAAAGGTCATGCCCTCATGGCAAGCACTTCGAAGTCCAAAGCACTGCTGATTGATAGTGGAGCTTCAAATCACATGGTGGCTGAAAAAGACTCCTTTTCATCCTTGGAGACCGGCAAATCCATCCCCATCCACATGGGAGATGACTCCACCATCATTTTTGAAGGACAAGGTACTTTAGATCTAGAAAATGGTTTTTTTTCTAATGTTTTGTATGTACCATCTCTAGCAGCAAATATCCTTAGTGTCTATCAGATGACACATACAGGAATGCCTAAGAAAGTCTCTTTCAGCCCAAATGATGTTGAGATAACAGAAATTGCATCCGGGAAACTCATTGCAAAAGGCCTTGCAAATCATCATGCAAAAGCCTATGAGTTCTCTCACTTTGTTGCAGATGCAAAGCCCACCGCTCTGCTAACTCATGGAAATGAGGTTAGTAGGCTGTGGCATGAGAGGTTTGGCCATCTTAATTTCAAATATTTGCAGCAATTACAGAAAAACTCCATGGTTGAAGGCCTCCCGGTCATCAAGGAAACCACGGGAGTCTGCAAGGGCTGTGTGATTGGAAAACACCCTAAGCACAAGTTCGATCGGGGGAAGGCAAACCGAGCTACAAGAATATTGGGGCTGATACATTCTGATATCAATGGTGCTATGCCTATCACATCCGTGAATGGATCAAGGTACCTCCTTACCTTTATTGATTATTTTTCAAGGTATACATGGGTTTTATTTCTCAAAAAGAAATCAGAGGTATGTGAAAAAATTTCTGAATTGAAGGCCTTGATCGAAAATGCCTCTGGGCTTAAGATCAAGATCTTGAGATCTGATAATGGAGGGGAGTATGTCAGTAATTATTTGCTATACATATTCTCCCAAAGTGGTATTCAGGTCCAACATTCAATTCCCAACACTCCCCAGCAGAACGGAGTAGCGGAAAGGAAGAACCGGTCTCTCAAAGAGATGACCACCTGCATGTTGGAGTCAAAGAAGCTTGCTGCAAATTTGTGGGCTGAATCCATGCATGCCATAGAATACACTCAGAATAGGGTGCCACATTCATCAGTGAAATGAAAGACTCCTTTCGAAGCATACTTCAGACACAAGCCAGATGTGTCGAACCTATGGGTGTTTGGGTTCATTGCATGGGCCCGGATTCCGCTTAATAAAAGAAGGGCTTTGCAACCACATAGCATAGAATGTCTATTTATTGGGTATCCTAATGAATCTAAAGGATTCAAGCTGCTGGATATCAAGACCAAACAGATCATCATCGAGAGAAGTGTCAAGTTCGATGAGCCTCTTCAGGAGGTGGAACTAGTGAAGGAGAAAACTACTGAATTTCCTTTCTATTCCACTGAATATTTGGATGATGAAATTGGGGGTGATGACCCTGATTTGGATCCTCTGATTTCTGATATTAGTGTGTAGCAATCATCAGATACTGAATCAGAACCTGAAGTGCAAACTCATATTCCTACATGGGCCCAAAAGACACTCTCCTCCGCAGGAGACAACATTGGAAATCCGGATGATCCAAGGAGAACCCAGTCTGATTTCCAAAGAGTAGGTATTGTGCTCTCTTGTTATGATAATTTTCTGTCCGAAACTTGTTATTTGATGATTAGTTCAGATCCAAAATCCTACTACCATGCTCAGAATGATCCGAGATGTCAAGTTTCCATGGATGAAGAGATGAATTCTATTCAGAAAAACACTACTTGGGAGCTAGTTCCTGTTCCTCCAGGAAGGAAATTGGTTCAATGCAAGTGGGTGTTTCGGACAAAGGTTGCTTCTAATGGAAGAACCTGAAAATATAAGGCAAGGCAGGTAGCAAAATGTTTCTCTCAGGTCCAAGGAGTGGACTACCATGAGACCTTTGCACCGGTTGCAAAAATGGACTCCATCCGCCTTGTTTTGGCTATTTCCGCATCCAAGCACTGGGAGATGCATCACATGGATGTTAAGTCAGCCTTTATGCATGGAGATCTTCATGAGGAGATATACATGAAGCAGCCTTAGGGCTACATCACTGATCCATCTTTGGTTTGCAAGCTAAAGAAGTCACTATACGGGTTAAAATAGGCCCCAAGAGAGTGGTATTCCAAGATGGATGCCTTCCTTCTCTCGCAAAACTTTCAGAGATGTAGATCAGATCCAAATGTGTATTTACAGCAGCATGATGGTCATATAATTATCATTGTTTTATATGTTGATGACTTACTGATCACAGGTATCACAATTGCCTCCATTTCAGCCATCAAAACTGCTCTCCACTATGCCTTTGAAATGAGTGATTTGGGGCTTCTAAAACAATTTTTGGGGCTCGAAATCGAGCAAAATTCTGATGGGATTATGGTCACTCAGTAAAAATACATTTCAGACCTATTAGTCAAGTTTAAAATGGCTGAATGTAGGCCTACACCATTCCCTTTCCTTTCAGGGATCAGCCTTGAAGAAGGAAAAAGCACACCTCCCATGGACTGCACTATCTATCGACAGCTGATTGGTAGCTTGTTGTACTTGACACATTCTAGGCCTGATATTTGTTATGCCATGAATGTTGTATCAAGATACATGCAGCAGACTCATGATATTCATTGGAAGGCAGCCAAGAGGATCCTCCAGTGCATTCAGGGAACCAAGACCTACGGCATTCACTATGCTGGAGACTCCGAGCTAGAGCTGGTTGGATACACAGATTCCAATTGGGCGGGTGATTCTATTGATCGGAATTCAACTTCTGGATATGTATTCATGTTTGGTGGTGGCCCTATTTTCTGGTCAAGCAAAAATAAGGCTGCCATAGCACTATCTTCAGCAGAGGCCGAGTATCGAGGAGCGGTGAATGCTTGCATCCAAGCAGTTTGGTTGCAAGGCATTCTTTCAGAGTTTGATCTTGGTAGTACTTTGTGCACTGTCATCTTTTGTGACAACTAGAGTGCTATTAAGATATCCATGGATCCAGTTACCAGGTAGAGGACCAAGCATGTAGAGATTCACATGCACTACATCAGGGAGCTAGTGCATGACAGGACCATCATTCTACAATACTGCCCGACTGATGAGCAGATTGCAGACATCTTCACCAAGAGATTTTCAAAAAAGAAGTTCACTTACCTCCGTTCACTGTTGGGGGTGAGTTCATCAGGGTGATCCAAACTACTTT
>LPNX010995521.1:520797-595839 GCA_001517045.1 Pseudotsuga menziesii | reverse complement strand
GCCATCATCCAGTCACACCCACGCCTACCTACAGTCAAGGAGGCTAACTGGAGCACTCCGGGGGTGATCTGTGTGACATTAATGCACCTAATTGCTAACTAGTGGTTACAATCAATTCAACCAGTCAGTTAAGGTGCCTCCAGTCATTAAATATATTATTTAATGATTATTTATTATTATTTAATGATCTGGAGTCAACAAGGCACCTCCACCAACTTCTGATGGTCAATTCAGCTTTAGTTAACCTCATCAGGGTTCATTGAATTCATGGAGCACTAGCACTTGATGGTTGGCTTGCTATGACATGTGTCTGATCTCCTTCAGTTGAGATTCAGTCATTTATTGCACTCTGACTTCAGTTAGGGTTTGGTGAGTCAATTAGGGTTTTGGTCAAGTGGTTAACTGAGTGTGATTGAATGGCTAAGAGTCAGTTAAGTCAGACTCACTCACTAAATTCGAATTGTCTCCTTAGGTATTCGAATTCTTCATGGAGTTAAGCTATTGCTTAGCATTGGTATTGTAACCCTTCATTGTTTATTAAATATACAGAGAGGAAACCAATTCTGGTTCCGATTATTACCAATTCATGAGTATTTGTTAATTATTCTTTGATGATTTTGATTCCTAGTTCCTAGATCATGTGCAAGAATTAATAAGCTCACAGAATTTTCCTAGATTTGGATTTATGCTCATTCTTTGCTACTAAAACACACTCATAACTATTGTTCAATTGCATAAGTCAGCCCAGAATATGGATAGGAGGTTGCTTTCTGCTGCTAGACATGCCTAGAACTGCTGGTACTACTAATTGAGGTCTGTAATGCACCTAGAGGCTAGAACTTCTCCCAAAATGTTGTTTAGAGGCTCAGAACAGTTCATATAATGTCCAGGTTTGGGATTTATGGTTGTTTTCATGTCCATATATGTTACTCTCATGTTGTATTTTCCCACAATCAGCCTAGAATTAGAAATGAATGTTGTTTTAGGGCTACCTGAGGCCACAAACAGACCCAAAATTTCCCATAGTGCTGTAAAAATGGTATAGACTTGTCTAAAAAGTAATCTTTTCCATAGGACAAAGATTTCTAATCCATTTACCAATTACAAGCAATCTTTTTCATAGGACCATAAAGATAACCAGAGGGTTTCTTTTCTTCTCATAGAGATGAATATTTTATTTTGGAAATGTATGTGACCTATATGCTTAGTGGGGATGAGTACTGAAACCAATAAATATTTTTTTGTTGCAAAACGCTTATCCTTGTAAATTAATATAAAGTACAAAGAGTAGGCCTTTACATCACTAAATTTCCTCTTTCCACCACAGTGAGGAAGGAAAGCATATCCAACTGGGTTGCAATAGTAGAGGACATAGTGTACTCTCATAGAAATGCACTTGACATAAATTTTAGTTTCTTAATCTTCCCAAAAACTTTGGAAATCCATTCAATTGAAGCCCTTTTTAGGATCCTCAAAGTTGCCTTATATATTTTTTTCCATGAAAGAATTTGTATAAAATAATAGGTTTCATAATTCCACATGTCTCCATGTGATTTTATATATGGAAGGCCTTACATAACCCCTCTAAGTTGGAATCACTTAAAATACCAAGCAATTTTGGGACTCAAGATACTACAAGAGATGGAAGAGAAAATGGCTAAGACAATGATTGTTTAAAGAACTATGAGAATACAAAAGGGGATTGATTTCCCTGTAGCTTATTTAATGGTGTCTCCAACCCATCTTGAAGAAGAAATGGTTTCCTATAATATCAAGTTGCAATTCTGCCTAGATAACCAGATTCAGAAAATAAAATTATAAAGATAACCAAAAGGTTTTCTAGTTTTTCTCATAGAGATGAATATTTCAATTTGGATTCTATGTCCTATATGCTTGGAGGGGGGGTGTGATGAAACTAGTAAATATTGTTTTGTTGTTGTTTCAAAAGGATTAGCTTTATAATTCAATGTAATGTACAAAGAATAATCCTTTACATCATTGAATTTCCTCTTACCACCACAATGAGGAAGGAAATCATATTCAACTGGGCTTTAATAGTTGAGGACACATTGTACTCTCCTAGAAAGGAACTTATCATAAATTTGAGCTTCCTAGTATTCCAAAAAACTTTGTAAATCCATTCAATTGAAACCCTTTCTAGGATCCTAAAAGTTGCTTTATATCTCTTTTTCCATGAATAGGATAGAGTATTGATCAATAGGACATGCCAAATGGACACCAATAAATTTCACCTAGAACATAGCATAATTGCTTCTCAGTTCACAGAATTAGCCCAGAATTGGCTTTCTGCTCATTCTTTGTTACCAAAACACGCCCATAACTACTGTTCAATTGCATAAGTCAGCCCAGAATATGGATAGGAGGCTTATTTCTGCTGCTAAACATGCCCATAACTGCTTTAGATCATTTGCATGAGTTCAAGCACCAATAGAATCCACTTCAAACTTTTTCTTCCACCTTTTTTTCCCATGAAAGATGGCACCAGAAAATTATTAATATATAGTGGTGTAAGATTTCATAGTTAGGCATACATATTATGTTGAGTTCTTGAGATTAAACCACATGGAAGACTTTAAAATTGTTCGACACTAGTGAATCATTCACCCATTATAAGGGATAGAGGTGATAGATTTTAAAACCATTAGTGCTTTTCATCCTCGAGGATGGAGATAATCCATCTTTTCAAACCTCCAATGCATTGACTTTCTACAAGCAATGGAAGTCAGGAATTTCTCCACCTATATAGAATCAAGCTTCTTATGCAAAGCATGCTTTGCACATGTATGAGGATAGCCAATTTCCAATTCAATACTTTAAGGGTTCAACAATAAGAGCGACATATTGTTCTGCAACTTGTTTCAATCAAAATATTGGTAGCTTCTTCCTTATTCACTCCTTAGTGTACTTAGTAAAACATGGACTTAAAATATGGATTCACATAAACTTTGTTGAAAATTAATGGATAGTAGTCTAGACATATATATGCCAAAATGAATAGCACTGGAGGGATGGAATTATGAGGTATTGATGTCCAAAGAAGGAATTTTTTCTCCATGTGTTGCATAAGTAAGTATTGTGGTTTTCAAGCAATTGATCCCACATAAAATTTCAATAGTGGTATACTTAGTAAATCCCACCCTTTCCTTTCAGTTATAGAAATTGTCCTGATAATTCTATACATCCTTATTCACCTCAGTGGTGCCATAGGCTAGCTAGGGTGTGGAAAGGAGATTTTGGTATAAACAAAACAATTATTCCATGACATTTTCAGGTATACGTTTCCTTTGTTTATCCTCTATGTTTCTTCATTTTTGGCATATTCTTGCACCTTAGATCTAAAAACTTAGGAATGTATTATTCATTTTTTCCAAAACCTGCAAACCCTGATTTCCCTATTATTTGTCTATTGTTATCTCTCATATACCTCTCAACGTTTGGTTGTAACCCTAAACGATGGATCCATTCCATTCCATAATGAATAATTCCATTCAAAATGAACACTAAACATGAATAATTCCATTCAATTCAACCCTAAACCATGGATCCAGATGTAATTGATACAACCTCAAAACCATAATGGCTATCGGGAAAAGATTTGGACAGGACAAACCAGCCATTTCCAGCAATGTAACTTGAGGCAAAAATTCATTTCCTTGTTTAAACATTTTTCTTCATTTCAAGCTGAGAATATTGTGATGATGGAGGAGCCTACATCTCTCTCTTAAAGATATTGTAGATACAACGTCTAAATATAAAAGGCCTCCTTGGGCCTCCCAACCTGGGTCTCACTTGTACAAGTTGTAGATCAGCATAAAACCTTAGTTTGTTTTTAAACAAGTGTTCAGCCTTGAAGATCCACATCTACCATATGAAGGATTTGTTCAACATTATTAAGTACCCTTATTTGAAAATTGTTCTTCAATGACTGAAAATGATCATGCTTGATGACAAAAATAGGTATAGTCTAAAGAGTAACATCTACGACATGTGCATTGAGTTATTCGGTTCATTGGATACAGGGGTAGACACTAAAACCAAGAAGCGTAAAACCATGCATAAATATATGGTCTTCGTAGACACTTGTGTAAATATCAAGAAAATAGTTAATGACAAAATGAATAGATAAGGATTGAGTTATTTGGTTCATTGGATATAGGGGTTGAATCTATTTTTAAACATTTGTTACAATTTTATAACATTTAGTCTAGGATTTTGTTGTGATGAGTTGGAATTTTTTCTAAGTTATATGTAAGCCTATGGGTGTAGAGTAAGGAGAGAGGAGTGGCCAAGAAAATGAATAATTGGGCCAATCTATACTGGAGAACTGACCTAGAAGTTGTGTAATCAGGTCGGTGTAGTATTAGAAGCTCTTGAAATGTGAACTCATCTATAGAGGTTGGAGAAAGTAATGCATTTCGTCGGATATACGACATATATGCTATAATATCGACATCTTAAATTCGTTTATATGACTTTATCCATGTCTACAGAGAGCACAATATGAGTGCAGACCGTTTATCCAAGGAAGCATTAAATATGAAGGCTATCCTCCTCTCCTTCTTGTAACTTTTAGAAGGAGAAATCATTGAGGAAAGCATGATACATTTGATTTAAGAGTTTTTTTATTTGTGTGGCATGGTCTTTTTTTGTTCTTTCTACTATGGGATACATCAACATATTTCTTGTTTTATCTAGGGATATAGAGTTTGTTTTCATCCCCTCAGAGGTGTGTTTTCTCCACCCTCGATGCCTCCTTGGATAAGTTGTTTGGGCTCCTTATGTTCTTCATGTGGTATTGCTACTTCGGTCATGTTGGGATTATGGGTTCCATCCCTCCCTTTAAGATATTTTTTGATACTTATGATCTCCACTTGTTAATGGACTAAGTTATTTCTAGGACTATGTAAAAGTTACCTTTTATTCACTACTGAATATCAAAGAAAAAACCTCTTTTTCTTCTGAAAAAAAAATACAGAATATTTGCAAATGATTTTATCACATATATTGAGATCCGTAAACTGGGTATTTTATATTTTTGGGTGAGGAAACAAACTAAATTAAAATAGGTACACTTAGGAATATTGTAAAAAACATAGTTTGCATTTTGAGATTAATTGGCTGAAGCATTTGAAATGGAATGGCTTGATATCTATATCGTGTTAAAGGACTAAGTGATAAATTGTTATACTAGGGAATTATTGATATTGTTCAGGGTAATGATATCACCATTATGTCATGCTTATAATTCTTTCCAAGTTTTTTGCTGATATTTTGCTATTTTTTGCCAATTGTTTTTCCAGCCATGGTGTAGGTAGAAACAAACAAGTATTTTCCAAACCTGTATTCCTCCAGCGAGGGGAGTTTTGGAAGGCTAGAGGAAAGTGAGACATTCAATAGGTCTATAAGGGCCATATCATCTAGATGTCATAAGATCAAAAGAAAAAAAACATGGATTTTTTTCTCAAAGGAGGGGGGTAGTGTTCCTATGATGATGAGACAGTAGGAAACATCGAGGTGCCCTTAAGGTACAAACACCTAGTGAAACAATGGGTACCTATGGATATTCCTCAAGTAAACATTGTTTTTGTGTGAATGAGAAGATATATAGAATTGCATCATCGTCATTACATGGATTGGGGTTGTTTTGCATGGATGGCATAAAGGTTGTATACGAAAGATGTACAGAATTGATGGAGTATGTTGGACCCTCTTACAACTACATTGATTAGATGTGCCTTTTCCAATATACATGAAGTATGCGTAGATATGGGTTGTCAATAAATTATATACAGCTGAAAGAAAAAGATCAAAATAAAGGAGCAACATTGTACATTGACGGAAGGCCAAAAATAACTTGGAATATTGCGGGGTTTATAAACAATACACAACCAGGGTCTACACTTAAGAAACCCAACTGTATATTAGAGTCGTTTGAAGGAAACCATGTCTTTGTATGTTCCATTAAATCAATAGATGTTGGGGAACAACTGCTTATTAATTACAATTTGAATCGTGTAGATACAAACATGATTAGTATGGTTGTGGTACATCCAACAATCTACCCAACCTTTTATTAATTACTTCAACATCTTTATGATTTTTCGTTAGCATATAATTATAATTTTCTATTAAATTTCCTATGTTGACTTCGTAGCGAGGTGATGGGGGTCTCATCACCCCAGCTGAAGGTGAGAGGAGTACACGATCCGCGAGGCAACATGTATACATCAAAATTTTATGTTTTAAAATTGTTTTAGTGAGTATTTTGGTTTCGTTAGGTCATTTTTAGTATGTTTTTTATGCAGGGTTCTATCAGGGGCACCTCCCTCAGTAGATTTTAGTACTAGACCTGCCTCAAGGGGGCAGGTATACATCGATATTGCCATTGTAAAAATTTAGGATGGACAAACATATATGTGGTTATGTATTTTCAATAGTATATTTGGTTTGTTTATATAATCTTATCTATTTTCCATGCAAAGTGTTAATCAGGGAAGCCAACCGGCTATTGATTAGCTGACTGCAGCATCAAGGCAACGGCTAAACATGAATGTAATTCTACATTTTAAATACTTTAAAATTGTACACATGTATATCATGTAGCATAATGTTTATTTTGTTATGTAATTTTTTTTTTTATGTCTGTGTTCATTATGATAATGTTGTCTACTTTTTTGTACGTTGATGACCGAGGAAAGTCCCCAACTGTTGATCAAACGAATGGAGCCTCGAGGAAACCTGTAAACCCAATGTAATTCCACATTTTAAATACTTCAAAACTGTACACATATAAACATGTAGCATAATGTTTATTTTTGTTATGTATTTTTTAGTTTTTACAAATTGCGTTCATTGTGATAATGTTCTCTACTTTGTTTTGCATGTGGATGATCGGGGAAAGTCCCCAGCTATTGATCAGACCATACCTTCATCTAGGCATCAGGTAAACCTAGATGTAATCCTAGGAAACTATCATGATAGACAATTTTTGTTGATATAATTTTTTGCGTAGACTATTGCTTCAAAGACTAAGCAATGTTTTATATATTTCTGTTGCAGAGGGGGGATTCGGTTTATGAAACACCAACTCAACAGTATTTACAGTTTGATTTCTCCCAGTTTATGAAATATAATGAAATTAGTAGGTATGCAGACCCATTGAGGGTGCTACTGAAGACCATGGAAAAACAAAATGAGGAACTGGTTTTTCTGTCATTGACAGTTCCACAAACAGAAGAGATCAAATCAAAGATTCAATTGTTGTTCTAGAGATGTCGACACTTGCAAGTAAGTTCCGGAATAATAATGTAAATTCATTTAGAACTTTATAATTTCTAATTTTATATGATATTGAACTTATAATACAATGGTTTGTATTTACAGGAAATTATGCAACTTAACAGTGGTGGTCAAGGCATTGTTGTTCCCAGTGACCAAACCACTCCACGTACACCACATACTGCTCCCTTTTTTTCCACTGAACAGTCGGCAACATGCTCTGCGACACCCCCGAGGCCAGCAGAGGGTGTAGTTGATGCTGACCGACTCACAATGGATGATGCAGAAGAAGGGGTTGATGCAGGGTTAGATACTAATGCTAATGTTGAAGTAGCATTTCCTATATCTTCTCATGTCACTAGCACTGGTTCAATGGTGACAACATTTTTGGTGAACGAATAACTCGTCCCAATAAAAATAGAGAAGATTCCAGGTGATTATAAATTGTTCTATTTAGTTTTTATAATTTGTGTCTAATATACCGATAATAATTTTTAATGTTGACTAATGATGGCATTAATGTTTTGTAGGAAATAATGTATTTTATAAAAATCTAAATGATTTTTCCTTGTTGGAGATCTTCAGGCCCACTATTCGTACAAGGTGGGACAGACATGAAAAAGATTTAAAGGATGAGCTAACTAATCGCTTGGTTGGTTTGTTCAGAAAAAATACCTTCGATACATCGAAGGTTCTACAGAAGGATGGACAACATCTGAAGATTGTACGAGACCAGTATAGGGTTCACCTAGAAAAGAACCCTATGTATGAGCGCCCTCCGATGATTCCATCAAGGGGCTGGAAAGCCCTGGTGGAATATGGAAAAGAGAAGGGTCTGAGAAAAGTAGGAAAGATACCACTGGGAATGGGGAGGTGTGCAATACATTCCAAAATGTAATGGTAAGCCTTATTATTATTAGTTTTTATATCGAATTTGGAACATCGACTAACGTAATTCAAAACTTGATTAGGTTGTTAGACACATCTAAGGCCACCAAGGCAAGAATGGAAAAAATTGGTCAACACAAGCTTGGGCTTGGTGGTTGTTCGAATTTGGCGGCCCAATATGTAAGTATAGAAAACCCGAAACTGCATCAAAATAATATATAGAAAATTATTTTCGTTTTATTCTGGAAAAAAAATGTAAAATTAATGACATCATGAAAATATGCAAGCCGACCAGTTCAAAGAATTTCCCACTGAGGAAGACATGAAGCTTGGCATCAAACAGGGATTTGACATCGTTGTTTAACACCAGAGAAGCTTTCCTGGGCATACTTCACGATCTTCTGCGGATCCATATGGTGCGCAGGTATATAAAAACTATATAGTTTAATGATCATTTATTAATTCTATAGAAATTCTGACCAGCAATAGATTAATTTCACTCACAACAAATTACAATTGATCATGCAAAATTGTCAACAATGGAGACTGAAAATGGAGCTGTAACACAAAATTATATTAACTCAGTGTACAATAGCCAACCCTATAATAACATAGGTTTCTGAATATATAGAATACATCAATAGGTCGAATGCATAAGGAGGCATCCAAAACTAGCATAAAGCAGGCTTACCCAAAATAGGCAAATCCCCCATAGGTGTAAAAAGCTGATCCCAAATCTGTCATGAGGCTCACGAATTGGCAAGGGCACATGGGAAAACTAATGAGTGGTGGAATGGCAGCTCATACATGCTTTTTCATGGAGGAAAGAGTGGAGGATGAAAGGGCAATAAAACAAGTTCACCTCACCTAGTCTTGCTTTCCTATGTGCCTTAAAATACTGAAAAAGCAGTCAATAAAGCAGAAAAATCAGAAGGGCGCCTAGGAGGCCAGGAATAAAGCAGATTTGATTCCTAAGGCTTTCCCAAGTGCTACATGAGTCAAAGATGGAAAGTTTGACCTCTATGGATAGGCAATTAGCAACTTGCACATGGTGGGACTCATGGACTAGGCAAATAAGACAAAAATAAATGAATTAATGTCTAAGTGGGTAATACTATGGGTTTGATTATTCTAAAAAATTCTCATGCAATTTATTCGTTATAAAAAAATGAACATAAATTATTTATTCCTCTTTGATTTCACTACAACAGATCCTGGAATTAGCGTCCATTTTTAGTGTAATTTTGTTTTACATTGAGTGGTCAAACTAGACGCTAAATGGGACGCGTCATGGACAAAACTTAAAGCGTATTTTTTTGCTTCCTAAATAGCATTCTTTATGACATCCAAAACATCGTCTCCTTTTTTGCTCCAGAATATCATCCAACTTTGCTTCCTAAACAACGTCAAGGTTTGCTTCCAAATTAGCATCCAACTTTGCTTCCTAAACAACGTCGAGGTTTGCTTCCTAAATAACGTCCTACTTTTCTTCCTAGAAAGTGTTTGATTTTGATTCTTAAATGACAGCCTCGTTAGTGCCATATTTGCATCCATAATAGCACCATGTTAGCATCCAATATTGCATCCATTTTTGTGACCACTTTAGCATCCCATTTTGCACCATGTTTTACTTCCAAACATGTGTCAATTGTTGCTTCCAAATTTTCACCAATTTTTTCTTCCTTTTTTGCATCATGTTTTGCTACCAAAATGACGCCAAATATTTCTTCTATTGTTGCACCAAATTTTTCTTCCTATGTAGCGCCATGTTTTGCAACCAAAGTAACATCTTATTTTTCTACCATATCAACGCCATGTTTGGCTTCATCATTAACACCATGTGTTGCATCCTTTTTTAATGCCTAGTTTTGTGTCTCTCATGTTTTGGTCACTAATTTAGTCGTTTTTAGTATTTAACCAATATTATAATATCATTAGGGCATGGAGGAATTGAACCACCGACCTCCTTCTTGTAAGGCAGGTGCTCTTCCATTGAGCTAGAACCCTTTAAGAATTTGGGAACCTAACTTACATAGTCCTCTATAATGGTAAAAATGATCAATACAAAACTTTGAGTATCTAATGGTCAACAAAGGATGATAGATTGTATTATATTTAACATGGTATTGATTACATTCCTTGGTTCTCTGTATATCATTTTCCTATGATTGTAAAGTTTCTATCATTATAGTACCAACATATGTAGCTTGTGAGGCAGTAGCATCACCTTTTTCCTGTGATCTGGTGGTATCATGGGCCTAATATGATCGAGTGTCATCAACTGGTTGAGCCCTCTATAACTGAGAAACAAAATTATCCTCAATTCCTATTTCTATTGTAGTGCCACTCATTCCTCTAAGTTGTTGACTATCATCAACCCAACTACTCAAACGATTTATTGGTTGCCCACTTCGAAGTGTTCAGTAAATAGAATCCAATTGGGACGAAGTTGAAGTACTTTCAATATTACTCTCTGCTACAACCCTATCATTCTCTACAATCATAGACACATTACATTATAAATGTCCGATCAATTGAAAATGGAAATAGGAATTCTATTGATGTCTTTACTCTCTAGACTAGTTATTGTCAAATTGCCACATTTGGACTTGTTAAATCAGAAACATTCACAAATTCTGAATCACAACTCCTGGAACAAATAATAAGTTTTATACATCTGCAGATTCCTAGTATGCATGATTTGGGTAACCTTTACCACAACTTTTATGCACAGCCAAGCAACCTTCATATTCCTTAAACCTGGCCTAAACTAGCACAACCCTAGTGGAATATTGGAAAAGTTACAAGTTCTACATCTTCATCTAACTAAAAACAGAACCGGTAATTCACCTTCTATATGCATGGTTGTAAATATTAGATACCTTAATGTATATCAGACAGTTTCCAGTCATTCCCAAATTATTCCCATTGCCTTGTAAAAAGGTATTTTTAAAAAAGTTCCAGATATACTAATAAAAGAACAAAATACTATATTTTTTATTAATGTTCCACAAAAGATAGAACATTAATTGAGTACTTACAGTAATATTTGCATAATATTCATGAAATGAAGAGACCAACAGGAATAAGCAGCTTCCTTTCATCCAACTTCTTTGCAACGGTGTTGTTGCGCGATCAGAATCTAACAAATTCAAGGAAATGTATAGCAAAGGGACTACGTAATTAATATCCATGTAGAGTTATTCCACTCACCCATTTCATTTTCAAATTTTCTCTTTGCAAGATCGTCTTGAGAAGTTTAAATGGTAATACATTGCTTAATAAGCATTTTGGAGGATAAAAGCCTACCAACTTGTACAGTGAGAAGAAGATCAATCATAGTAGAAAAAAATACAAGCTTTAATATCTAACCTTCTCACATTGATCTCTATTACTTCAACTCTACATCTAAGAGAACGTAAGAAATTAATAGCCTTGCCTAGCTCTACCCCTCACCCCGTAAAACGAAAAAATAAAAGTAATTTTTAAAATAAGAAAGGCTTGAAACAAAACAACAAGATTATTTGTGTAAATATAAACATGCATAGGTTTGCACACCAAGGTAGTTCTACTTCTTTCCTTCAAAATCCTAACAAGTCTATGCACATTCATCATCATATTTCTCACAAATAAGGCCAAGACTAGCCATCTGTGTACATTGTCACTAGTATAGAATACATTGCAATCGAGTAAAACGTGTAATATAATTGAATTGACTTTATTGTTAAGGAAAGAATGTATTGAAGGTAGATTTAATTTCAATTTTTAGCCCAAGAATTTAATATTGAAATTTCACTCAGAAGCATGAAATGTTAGCTTGAAAAGGATTAGGAAATCTTCAGGTAAACCATTTTCATTCTGAACATCTAGAACAAATCAAGCATCAGTATTATTGTTGATCTGATCATAAACTATCCTCATCTGGAATGGTACCCCATCCCAACCTTAATTCAATGCCTAGAAGCTATAACTAACAAAGATTCAATTCATATTGATATTTTTACCTCAATCTAAAGCGAGCTACCCAATCTGAAATTATGTTTCTACTCTTCCATTACTTTTCAAGTTTTCACATATCAACGTAAGTGACATTGGAGTCATCACACCCTATACCTTCTAAAGTTTAAATGATTGACAAACATGTGACCACTTTGTTACGCACATTGCATTGATTACATGTCAGAACATAACTGAAAAACTAGACTTTCATTAAACACAATTTTCTTCATATAGCATATTTATTATTTCTAGCTAGGGTAATGAAAAAAAATATGGAGCCAAATTGTAAATTGAAAACTATCCATTGACCCTACAAAATTCACGCATGCAATAAAGAATAATACCACCACAAACCTGTGTGGCATTTTCCCACATACCATGAAGAATATCGTGCAATGATCCCATTGTTGCAAACTCATATGCAAGCACATGAGGGCTTCCCTCAACACAATATCCAACAAGTTCCAATACATTTTCATGTTTTAATCTTGAGACCATGGACACCTACAAGCATATTTAAAATAATATTACAAAATCCATGTGACAAAGTAAAAGTAGATATATGGGCTTAAGATTTATTTGTTGACATATTAGAATTAAAAGAAACAGTAAAACAGGTAAGCTTAAAATAAAATCCTTTTAGTTTAACATTAGAATGTCTTACTTATGCAAGGAATTCTTGATCAGGTTGCTTCTTGTGTCAAGATTCTTAATGGCTGCAATACGACCACTTCTTAAGATTGAATAGTACACCCAACCATAGGAACCCTCTCCAATCAATGATTTTGGACCAAAGTTATCTGTTGCTTCTTTCAATTCCTCTATAGAAATATGAGGTACTTCAATGAGTAGAGGCGGTATGATTTGTCCATCCTTACTAGTTTCTACACTCTTGTGACCCCCATTGTTACCTGCAATATCCATTCACATAATAATGAGTAAAAAAAAGAGATCCTAAACCATATCTATTGAGTTCCTTTTAAGGATAACGGTTTCAAAATGAAAATATCATGTTTGGCGTCCATGAGAACTTGACTTAAAGTTGTGTTCTCAAATATTTATGGTGTTAAACATTCGCATATAAAATAAAAAATATAATTCCTCATAGTGATGAATTGTCACAAAAACAAGAACTCATATCTATGATTCTATAAATAGATAATCTATAAAACAGTTTCAAGAAAACATGCCATGAGAATCAAAAAATGACAAGAAAATTGTATAGGGAACAACTGACCAGCTGTTAGCATCACATGCATCCAGCATAAGATGCTATATACCAAAGAGAGCTTGAAGTCCATAGTTGGCTCTGAAACTCTCAGACCCACTTGATTAATAGGCTTAATAGTTGTTTTTGATATATTTGTTCATCAAAGAGCTTGGGATTTTACGTACATTTGAGTGCATGGGAAGCCTCTGCAATCCTCCTTTATGAGAGAAATTCTATAAAATTATTAAAAACCATTAATTATGGCATCCATTAAATGTAGGCTTTGCATAAAATATTCAATTGAAGTGGAGTATACACATTATCTAGAGGTGGGTGCTTCCTGTATAGACTTGACTTTTGAGATATTGCTATCTATGCTATCATGACAATTGAAACCTTAGAAAGTATGCAAAGCTATTACAATGTGTAGCAACGTGAAGTGTTCCCAAAATCTATATATATATATATATATATATATATATGAACATGCAATTCATGGCAGGAGGATTTTGGGGCAAAGGTAGACAGTGACTAGGCTCCCCCACAAAGGTAGACACTGACCAGGCTCCCCAAAGCTAGGATTTATCATTTTATTTGCATCCCGATGAAGAACATCAAAATTAAATGTCAACATATCCAGAGCTCCTCTGCCCCAACTCCATCCACTGCCAACAAAACACCCTTCAGAATGTCCAACAACTCCACCCCCTCCCGTCCCAAGTGCATAATCAACTCTAACTAAGCCATCTGCAGAATGCTTATCTATCTCTGCCTCAACAATATTCTTCGCAACGGCCCAGAAATCATCCAAACTCAGCACTTTCCCATCTCCTTCTGCAGCACACATGTTTACCATAGAAGTGTAGTATCCCAACCCCGTGTGCACAATACATATTTTTTTTTTCAAACTACCTATAAATGACTAATATCCATTCTCATACCATTGTCTGATGACTGATGTAGCGTGGGATTGACAAGAAATAAATTGGAGGACTAAGAGATAAGTTTGGATATGTGTTTGATGTCTTCTTAGACTTGGTACTTTATTTTTGCACCTTATGGACTGATTTTGGATTTTTGTCAAACACTTAGTGTGCACCTCCCTGTAGGTTGTTATCTGCCCTTGGTTTGTGGTTTATGAGATTGGAAGTTTAAAAGAACTGACTAATTGAATCCTTATGCAAATATGACCTTTCATTCCATGTAATATCTCAGCAAACACAAAAAAATTGCAATTTAAATTGACATTAATATTTTAGACTGTAAATGTAAATCAAATGTAACCACAGTACCTCCACTCATAGCAATAACAGCAGCGATACAAGGAGAAGTTAGATATGGAATATATGATCCTTTGTATGAAGTATTGGCAGCCTCATAAGAACCAAATCTTGAGAGAGAAATCGCTACAACCACCATACAATATATTACACCCACTGATAATCTTGGAAATTTCCTATAAGAGAACCTTCCTGTAGCTTCCAATGATGTAATACATGAGAGAAATGTGCCCAGTTTCCTAAACTAAGCACCCAGCTATGATATAATCATTGCTTCCCTTCTAAATGATCCCAAACTAAGTGCTACGATCCCTTCTCTTCAGAATATATGGCAATTCTGGAAACAATGGGTAGGATTATTCCTTAACGTTGAATCATTCTTCAAATGACCAAAGACTAATAAATATATATTTGTATTGGGTATACTAGCCACTTCTTGAAAATAAATTCAACCCCATCTTCAGAATATGCAAACCCTTTACAGTCTGTGACTTTACACAGAGAACTTGGCACTTCCAGGCAGTGAGTATTTCAACTTTTCCTCTAGTAAGTAGCAGCACGATTTAATGGTCCAAGGGTGGATTCCTTATTTTAATATGCCTTCGTTCACATTATTGTACCCTCTCTCCAATAATATATAATCAGATAGAGAAATATCTTGCTAAATCAGTGATATACCCAGTCCCCATGACTTGGATGTTTGCCACAAAATTCCCTTCACAACACAGAGGTGTTCGCCGTAAAGGCCACCGCAGAAGATATTTCGTATGATCTTTAACACCCAAGGATTTGAACTCTAGAACACTCTATGTTTCAGAAAACAAATATGCATGCACTAGAAAACCATTTCTGTACCTGTAAATAATCCCTCTGCCCCTTCCTTTTGTTTTTCTTGTGCTTCAGTTGGGCGGGTCAGTGATCAAATTTGAAATTTGAAGGTTTCGTTTTGTTAAATTTTCATATGCTAAGCCAGATCATTAGTATTTCATTTTGAATTCATAACAAAAACATATAAACAGGATCACTGAAAGATAGACAAGCACAACCATACAAAAGGAACACAAAGATTTATCCTAGGAAAACCCTAAAGGGAAAAACCCAGCAAAAGCTTCCTCAATATAGATGCCCCAAAAAGATAAAAGGTAAAACCAACAAGGAGATCAAAGCCTGATCCTCCTCCTTCTCTAGCTACTCTTCTCTTCTCCACTAATGCGCTACACAAGTGAGAGTGTGTGCTCAAATGAGGAGAGCTACACCTCTATTTATATTCATCCATTCACTTCAATTAACTCATCCGACATGTAGGCTTGAGTTAATCATGTAGGCTCGATTTACACATGTAGGCTCAAGTAACCACACTGGGGTGCTAATGACCCACCTTTACAATTAGAGGGGACAACCTCATGACTCTTATTAGTTCTTCCGATTAAAAGCATCGGGGTACAAGATAATACAAGTGGTTCTCCCGGTAGGACCATCGGGGACCACAAAAGATACATATAGAATATTCTTCGAAGTTACAATATTTCAACACTCCCCCTTAATGAGAAGGGTATTCTACAACAACATCAACAACAACAATAGTAGGAGAAAGATAGAGGACATTATCAACATCATCAGGGTAATACATCTATAAATCATTGGAAGCTTTTCAACATTATGTAGTCTTCATCTTCAATCTTCAGTCTTCATCATCATTAATCTTTGACTGCTTCGATCAACAACATATTCAGCACTTTGACCTTTCGATCAGAAACATCATCTTCAGCACTTTGACCTTTCGATCAGCAACATCATCTTCAGCACTTTGACCTTTCAATCAGCAACATTATCTTCAGTGCTTTGAGATTTCAATCAGCAACATCATCTTTAGTACTTTGACCTTTCAATCAGCAACATCATCTTCAGCACTTTGACCTTTCGATCATCAACATCATCTTCAGCACTTTGGCCTTTCGATCAGCAACATCATCTTCAGCGCTTTGACCTTTCGATCAGCAACATCATTTTCAACACTTTGACCTTTCAATCAGCAACATCATCTTCAGCACTTTGACCTTTCGATCAGCAACATCATCTTCAGCACTTTGGCCTTTTGATCAACAACATCATCTTCAGCACTTTGGCCTTTCAATCAGCAACAACATCATCATCATACTCTGATCTTTTGATCAGAAACATCATCATGAAAATATCATCAACACCAAAACATCATTATCATCAAAACATCAACATCATCAAAACATCAACATCATCATCATCAAAACATCAACATGATCCTTCCTTTTGGAATTACGGGATCAACATGTTTGTGGTACTCAGACGATCCTTCCTATCGGAATTACGGGATTTAGGTCTTTACGGAGTTACTAACGATCCTTCCTTTCAGAATTACGGGATCAACACATCTGTGGAGCTCAGACGATCCTTCCTTTCGGAATTACGGGATCAAGTCTTTACGGAGCTACTAACGATCCTTCCTTTCGGAATTACGCGATTTAGGTCTTTACGGAGTTGCTAATGATCCTTCCTTTCAGAATTATGGGATCAACACATTTGTGGAACTTAGACAATCCTTCCTATTGGAATTACGGGATCAACACATCTGTGGAACTCAGACAATCCTTCCTATTGGAATTACGGGATCAACACATCTGTGGAACTCAGACAATCCTTCCTGTTGGAATTACGGGATCAAGTCTTTACAGAGTTACCAACGATCCTTCCTTTTGGAATTACGGGATTTAGGTCTTTATGGAGTTACTAACGATCCTTCCTTTCAGAATTACGGGATTTAGGTCTTTACAGAGTTATTAACGATCCTTCCTTTCAGAATTACGGGATCAACACATTTGTGGAACTCAGACAATCCTTCCTATTGGAATTATGGGATCAACACATTTGTGGAACTCAGACAATCCTTCCTATTGGAATTATGGGATCAACACATCTATGGAACTCAGACAATCCTTCCTATTGGAATTACGTGATCAATTCAATGATCCTTCCTTTTGGAATTACGGGATTTAGGTCTTTACGGATTTACTAATGATCCTTCCTTTCGGAATTACGGGATCAATACTATGTGGAACTCAGACAATCCTTCCTCTAGGAATTACGGGATCAACACACGTTCTCGAGTACCGAAGTCACCGAATCCATTCTGAACCAAAGTTCAAGGATGATACAATCCTACAACATTCACGGGGACCGAGATCTCCGGATACATTTTGAACCGAGGTTTAAGGATGATGCAATCCTACCACTTTCATGGGGGCCAAGACCTCTGGATACATTTTGAACCGAGGTTCAGGGATGATGCAATCCACCACTTTCACGGGGGCCGAGACCTCCGGATACATTTTGAACCGAGGTTCAGGGATGATACAATCCACCACTTTCACGGGGGCCGAGACCTCCGGATACAATTTGAACCGAAGTTCAGGGATGATTCAATCCTACCACATTCACGGGGGTCGAGACCTCTCGATACATTTTGAACCGAAGTTCAAGGATGATGCAATCCCACCACATTCACGAAGACCGAAGTCACTGGATCTATTTTGGACAGATGTCCCAGGATGATATAATCCCTCTTCATTCTCGAGGACCGAGGTCACCAAATCACTTTTGGACAGATGTCCCGGGATGATACAATCCCTCTTCATTCTCGAGGACCGAGGTCACCGGATCACTTTTCGACAGATGTCCCGGGATGATACAATCCCTCTTCATTCTTGAGGACCGAGGTCACCGGATCACTTTAGGGAAGATTCCCAGGGATGATACAATCCCACTGCAACATCACTACTCCCCCTTTCGAGGAAGGTTCTTCCAAACCTCACCAAGCTTGTCTCAAAAGTGTTCGAACTTTACTCAAGATAGAGGCTTCGTTAGCACATCAGCAACCAAACCATCATCATCTACATCTTCAATATGTGAATACTGAACAATCACCATCTGTATCTCCAGTATGTGAATACTGAAAGCATCATCATCTATATCTTCAGTATAGAAATACTGAAAGCATCATCATCTCTATATTTAGTATAGAAATACAGAATCACCATTATCTACATCTACAGTATGTAAATACTGAAACATCATCTATATCTTCAGTATGGGAATACTTAAACATCATCATCTGCATCTTATCTCGTATGTAGAAATACCGGATTTCTATGTGTTACGACGGAACATAGGGTTCTCTGTCATCACAAATCTGGTTATCACATAGAATCATTGTAGTATCCATCTTCAGTTCAAAGAGACCTGATATCAGCTTCCGAAGCCATATGGCTTCACAACTTAGCAGAGAAATCTGCTATGTATCTTGCTTCACCCATGCTACGAGAAACATTGGACTGTTTCCTGCTAAACCATGAACTCATAGCAGACCCCAAAATCATCTACCTAATGTGCTTTTCCTGTCTGAGATACTTCCATCCCAATCTGCATCTGTGTAGCCATACAATCTATACTCATTGCTATCATCATAATATAAACCAAAGTCTATAGTCCCTTTCAGATATCTCATCATATGCTTTGCAGTTACTAAGTGAACCCGTCTTGGTTGACCAAGATATTGACTTAAGGTGTTCACAGCAAAACAAATGTCTATTCTGGTATTTGTTAAGTACATCAATGAACCAATGATCTATCTGTAATGAGTCATATCCACTAACTCTGATGAGTCATCAGCTAACGGCTTTAGGTTGGAGTCCATGGGTGTGGCCATGACTTTGCATTCCAACATATTGAATCTCTTCAATATCTCTATCGCATACTTTCCCTGGTTGAGAAATATTTCTTCTGAACTTTTCCATACTTCCAGACCTAGGAAATAATACATTAACCCAAGGTCTTTCATCTCAAATTCTTCTGCTAGTTTCTTCTTGCTTTCCATGACCTGTTTCTCATTTCCTGTCAAGGATAAGTCATCCACATATAATAACAGGATGACAAGTTCATCTTCTACAACCTTGAGATAAAGGTTAGGATCAGCTTTACTCTTGGTAAATCCCATGCTTGACAAGAAACTATCTATTCTTCCATACCAAGCTCTGGGAGCTTGCTTCAGGCCATAGAGGGCCTTCTTCAACTTGCATACGTGATTCCATCTGGCTTCAACTTCAAATCCTTGTGACTATTCGATGTAAAACTCTTTCTCAATCATACCATTAAGGAAGGATTTTCTTTACTTCACCATGGAATAAACTACCATGATAGTTCTGAAGGAAGTGTACCTTCCTTCCTGGATTAAGTGTCTCTTCAGAATTAATTCCCTCTTTCTGAAAGAAACCTCTAGCCACAAATCTTGCTTTATACTTCTCGATACTTCCGTCAGCTGCATGCTCTATTTTGTATATCCATTTGGAGGATACAATACTCTTTTCTTCTGTTTTGGGAACTATATCCCATACATCATTCTAGTATTCTTTCATCATAACATCTTCCATGAGTTTGTCTTGTCAGATCATCAACATATCCTAGTCTTCTGCATTCAACTTTGAAGGTTGGAACCCACTTTACTCTTGGTAAAGTCTCGATCCATCAAGAATCTATCCATCATGTCGTACCGTGTCAAACTCAGATATCTTCTATAGCCACTCCCCCTGAAGTGGAGTATTATCTTCCTTCTTCATTCTATACAAGTGGTTCTATGCTTGATATATACTGGTCAATAGAGTATGTCATGTCATAGTCTATTCTTTCTGAGGCAAATCATGAACCTTTCTGTGTACACTTTTTCTTGTAGATCCATATGGAGGATACTATGTACTTCCCTTTATGTCTCAAAATCATATCGTATACATCATTCCCCATGATCAACTGTTATTCTTTGATCATAGTTTCTTTCATAGCATTCTTTTCTTCATCCTGAGTTATCTCTCATACCCATGGCGGTCTTCATCCTTTGAGGTGGATCTACCTCTCTCTGAAGCTCTTTCTTCCGTCATGGTGTATCTGACCCTGGGAGCTTCAGATTCATGTTTATTGAATTGTCATCACTTGTTCTTCAGAACAAGTCTCGTCCTTATTTTCTTGTAGGAGGTTGTACAGGACCTTTCCTACAATTCAAATGCACCAGTTGCATGGTTAGAACTATTTCATAAAACATATGCATAACGACAAATTCTTATGCATCATGCAACTATTTAGCCAATACAACATTCATCCATATCTCACAAAAACTTTCTAGATGCCTTCCATCTCTACCATGACATCATTGAGATTGTGCACTAATCCAATATGTCAGCAAAGAGGTTTTATAAGTAGCACTGGAGAGTTGTATAGCGCCATGAGCTACTTAACCATCACATGCATATTAGTAGTATTAATGTAAACAATCTATCATGCATAACACATTGACTGAATACAATCAAATGTATAACAAAACAATATCATGAAATGGCAATTGAATACTTATCTTTTATTTGTTTCGTGGGTAGACTCCATCTTGATCATTCTACTTTATCATCTTCTTCATTCATGAAATCATCATTTCTTATCCAAATGATAAGATGAATAAGAGGTTCTTCAAGAATTGAGTTTTTCATATTCCTCATCGCTTAAGGGATCTTCTTTGAATGGTGAGAGATTGATCTTCAATTGCTTCCATCTTCTTCTTATCTTCTTATTAGTCGAGCTGAAAGTAATCACTTACTTCTGGTATACATTCTTCACATGAAAGAATCCCATGATCCTGGGAGGCCATTCAAGGTGGCTATCACCACTTCTGCATACTTCTTCTTCTACCGCTTCAAGTTGTTCTGCATTCTGGATCTTCACATTCTTCAACTGTTTTCTCAAATCCATCTTCTGAATTATGTTCTTATCTTCAAATAGATTGATCAAGGAATGAAACATCTTCAGTGTCTTTAGGGAAGACACTTTTGGTACAAGTTGATCCGTGATTGAATCAACAATGATCTTCTTGGCCTTGATCGAGTTCTTCTTGTGTAAGGCTTTGAGGCTCATCTCCCTCTAGAACTAGAACCTCTCTACTCATGTAGGTGTCCAATTCATTTTCTTCAGAGAGATCAAATAATTCCATGCTTGGAATTTTTCAACTTCACCAAGCTTATCATCAAGCTGATGTGATAGATCACTTTGAAATGAGAACCTCAAATGCAAATAGCAAAAGATTAGATCTTACCGATTTGAGGTGTCCGTCCTGCTTCCGGAGCTGGCTGATCTAGGGTTGTCAGGGAAACCCTAATTTTCAAAACTTGGAATATTTTAGATCTGATTGGATATAAAGATATATCTCTTTAAATGGAGCTGTCCAATGTACTCCTTTTCTGAAAACAGTGGAGGGAAGCTCCCAGAACGGGAAGCCCTAGTTTTCCAATTTATTTTGCAGAAATTCCTGTCACTGTTTCTGTGATATCTCTGAAATTACTACTCCTCTATGTCTGAAATTTCTCACTGAGGTAAACTCGCATGTCCTTGATCCCACACTATAGGTTTCATCAGAATTGGTTTTACCAATTTGGATTTATGATCATTTTACCAAGGTGACCTGTTACGGGACTGTTCAGAACAATGAAGTTGTCCGGCATGCCACGTGTCACTGGTTCATCTTTAGGTTCTGAAATTCAGACCACAGAACGTAAAGTCCATGATATTTCTAGAAAATCTTCCAGAATTCCATTTGGACCTTTGTATCCAACGCTACAGTAATTCTCCCCAGGTGTCCTGTTTAGGGATGAATTCTGGGAGAGGCTGGAACCCTAAGGTGGAGGGATCATATCTTCCAGAATATAGTGAATATGAGGCTGAATTTTGGACATAGTGTAAATCCATATTTTATATTTTTCCTCTGCAATTTTAAACTCCTGAGCCTTTTCCAATCTCAGGATATAGCGAATGTACCAAAACTTAGCAATTTTAGTATTTAGAGTTTTTCCAGATCGGGGTCAAACTAGGTTTGACTTTCCCGGAGTTTCACCCAACCAAATTTCTTGATCCAGGTCTCTAAACTTTTATTTTGATGAGGAGATCAATCCTATGCTGGGCTCACTCAAAAATTCTTCTTCTGCAAGAAGCTCTATTTTCCCGCACCGAAAACTGAAAATGCTCGGAATCGAATTCCGCTTCGACAGAAAGATGCGCCCTTCAATGGAGAGTCAGCCTAGACTTCTTTTGCTGATTGATTGTGGAGAGAGAACCAAAAATTAAGAAGACCTAGATTATGTAGCTGCACAATGCCTTCTTTCAGGGTGTCTCTGATACCATGTTAAATTTTCATATGCTAAGCCAGATCATTAGTATTTCATTTCAAATTCATAACAAAAGCATATAAACAAGATCATTGAAAGATAGACAAGAACAACCATACAAAAGGAACACAAATATTTATCCTGGGAAAACCCTAAAGAGAAAAACCCAGCAAAAGCTTCCTCAATATATATGCCCCAAAAAGATAAAAGGTAAAACCAACAAGGAGATCAAAGCCTGATCCTCCTCCTTCTCCAGCTACTCTTCTCTTCTCCACTAATGCGCTACAAAAGTGAGAGTGTGTGCTCAAATGAGGAGAGCTACACCTCTATTTATATTCATCCGTTCACTTCAATTAACTCATCCGACATGTAGGCTTGAGTTAATCATGTAGGCTCGAGTTACACATGTAGGCTCAAGTAACCACATGGGGTGCTAATGACCCACCTTTACAATTAGAGGGGACAACCTCATGACTCTTATGAGTTCTTCTAATTAGAAGCATCGGGGTACAAGATAATACAAGTGGTTCTCCCAGTAGGACCATCGGGGACCACAAAAGATACATATAGAATATTCTTCGAAGTTACAATATTTCAACACATTTGCTTGCGCTTCAGTTGGGCGGGTCAGTGATCAAATTTGAAATTTGAATGGTCTTAAATTTTAGAGACGAAGGCAATATAAATAATTGTAATTCAATTCACAAGTATAAATTAACTAAACCCTTTGACCAATAAAATTCTTTTAATTTTTATAATTTTAAATAATTGAGTACTTCTTAATATTTACATGAAAAAAATTGATATATTTTCAATAAAATTTATTTTGAACACATTAAGTTGTCATATGTGTATCATTAACAGTAACGTAACAACTATTCTATTGTATTTTGTCCGGTTTGAGCATGATAAGGCATGATAATGAGGAAGAATACCTAAAATTATGGACTTCACCTTCAAAGAATGCCTTGCAATCACATTGGTAAGGAGTGATAAGAAGATCACAACAATACAACATGTCAAATCTTAGTTGATATTGTTAATTAAATACTTATATGGTAAATTTAATGTAAGACTTACTTATAGTTGTCTCTTACTCTTTGCGTCTTGACACATTTAATATTTTATCGTCCTCTTTGTGCCTTGACCCAATTCTTATTATAAGGTGAGGATGTGCATGCATAATAATCCTTAGTTATGACTATGAGATGAGGATTTAAAGAGAAGAGGATGTAAAGACAAGCAATTTTTATATGTATTTTGGTGGCGCCGAGGACAAATGTTGTGAGAAACCACAAATGTTTGGAAGGATGGAGGGAGATTACATCATGATCATGCCACCCATCAAATTGAAGACTATTCTTGAGCCAACAATTGTTTTTTTAATTTTTTTAATAATTATTGTTTCTTCATATCGTGTGCCCAATGACACCTCTCTATAGCAATGCATAAATCAACCTTTGCACAGTTTGTGATCCTACCTACATGCCATTATTTGTATTTGCATGACATCGTGTTTATAGTTTTCGTGAGTCCATGATATTCATGCAAGAAATGAAGTCTTGTACAGGAGGACTTATCAAAATGGCCTTTTGAATTTCATTTTGACAAAAAAAGAGTGGACATGGGTAGCGCGGTTCACATACGTAGTAGGCACAAAGTTTTAAGCTTGTTTCGGGCCTAGTAGTAGACTAGTATATGTTATTTTTTGCTATAGTCATAGTTGTTGACAAATTGTCACACTTTAGATTGCAACTCCAAGTGACTCGGGAGTGAGAATCGCATCTCGATGGCTAGTGCCTCATAGTCATCAATGATTACTATCCATCTTGCACAACTAAGCAGTGAGTGCATGACATGAGTGAGTGGGTGAGTGATTATAATTTATCATATTTCCAATATTTTGAATGATGAGTTGAACTTTATAGTATAGGAATTTCAACATATTGACAAATTTATATGGATGGGTAATTTCAAATGTCACCCTTCTTTCGAAATGTTGATATAAATTATGCCCTTCTTAATTGGAAGGGTAAAATTCAGTTTTTAATTTTTTTTTGGAGGGCAATTTTAACTTTACACTTCTGGGAAGGCCTAGAACCCTTTGGATGCCCAACGATACCTCTCTATAGCAATGCATAAATTGACCTTTCCACAGTTTGTGATCCTAGCTACATGTCATTATTTGTATTTGCATGACATCGTGTGTTGTTTATAGTTTTCGTGAATCCATGATATTCACGCAAGAAATGAAGTCTTGTAGAGAAGGACTTATCAAACCGGCCTTTTGAATTTCATTTTGACGAAAAAAGAGTGGACATGGGTAGCGAAGTTCACATAGGTAGTAGGCACAAAGTTTTAAGCTTGTTTCGGGCCTAGTAGTAGACTAGTAGATGTTCTTTTTTTCTATAGTCGTAGTTGTTGACAAATTGTCGCACTTTAGATTGCAGCTCCAAGTGACTTGGGAGTGAGAGTCTCATCTTGATGGCTAGTGCCTCGTAGTCATCAATGATTACTATCCATGTCGCACAACTAAGCAGTGAGTGCATGACATGAGTGAGTGAGTGATTATAATTTATCATATTTCCAATATTTTGAATGATGAGTTGAAATTTATAGTATAGGAATTTCAACATCTTGACAAATTTATATGGATGGGTAATTTCAAATGCCGCCCTTTTTTTGAAATGTTGATATAAATTACACCCTTCTTGGAAGGGTAAAATTCAGTTTTAAAACTTTTTTTGGAGGGAAATTTTAACTTTGCACTTCTGGGAAGGGCTAGGAAGGGTTCAATTTTGAATGTTGCATGCACTGTGTACTTATGGAATTTCCATGTTCTTGGAGAAACTCTCGGGAGTCGTGGGTTTCGATGGCCCTATCTCAATTCCTGGGTCCACCCTCCATGCTATTATCTTTTGGTGTTTGTGTCATTATGATGTACACTTTGACATTGGTATATTAGTTAATTGGCAACTTGGTTTTCCAAAGTTCTTTGGATGTGTGGCTTTGAGGATTTTTAAGGCTCTGTGTGATAATTCTTATTAATTATTCTTGTGGAAATTTTCATGGAGAGTCTTCCTATCCCTAATAGGAGTGGTGACGGGTGTGTTGATAACTAAACCTATATAGTTGTGATAAACTCCCACCGATTTCTCTCTTTAAGGATTCTTGGGTATCTCACTTCTATACCTACTAGCAATAATTAACGATGCATTGATAATAAAAAATGGGCTACTTGTGTTGAACTCTCACCAATTTATTACTTAAAGGAATCTCAAATTGAGCCCACCTATTCTTATAAAGATTAGTAAGGGGTGCATTGTGAATCAAAACTTGGGCTAATTGTCATAAATTTCCACTGATCTATCGTTTTGAGATTCTTAGATAGACTTCACTTTCACCTACCAAGAGTCACTAGGGGTGCACTAAGAAATGGAATTGGGATAATTGTAGTAAACTCCCACTAATTTATCACAATTGGGAATTTTCACGTAGAACCCTACTATGCCTACTAGGAGTGGTTAGGAATGCACTAAGAATCAAACCTCAACTAATTGCGGTAAACTGTCATCGATGTATTGATTCAAATATTCTCATGTAGAGCCCTATTACCCCCTATTAAGAGAAACTAGAGGTGCTTTAATAATTGAACATGAGCCAGTGTGGTAAAGTCCCATTGATCTATTATTCCATGGATTCTCAAGGAGATCCCCCAAACATCTATTAGGAGTGGCCATGGGTGTGTTGAGAAATAAAAATGGGCTAGATGTGATGACCTCTCATAGAACTACTACTTTGGGGATTCTCAAGGATCTTATTCCTACTAGAAGTGATTAGAGGTGTATTGAGAATTGGGGCCTAAGCTATTTGTGGTAAACTCCCATTGATCTACCACTATATTTTTAAGCAGAGGCCCCTATACTTACCAAGGGTAACTAGTGGTACATTTAGAATCAAAGTTTGATTATCCATGTTAAACTTCCACTAGTCCACTACATCAAGGATTCTCGGTTAGATCCCTCTTGTGCTTATCAGAAGCAATTAAGGGTATGTTGAGAATCAAACATGGACTAGTTGTGGTAAACTCCCACCATTTCATTACTTCAAGTATTTTTAGGTAGAACCCTCTTATGCCTGTTAGAAATGGCTATGGGTGCGCTGAAAATTTGAATTGCGATAGTTGGTGTATCCCACATCAATCCATTGCTTGAGAGATTCACAAATACAAGGCACATAACTCTACTAGGATTCGAGGGGTGTGTTGAGAATCGAACATTGGTTAGTTGTTGTAAATTATTATGTAACAAATTCCCAAAATAACATAAAATTAGAAGAGAGAGTAACCAAATATTAATCAATAAAAGAAATACTAATAAAACAATTGAAATGTAATGTCACAATATCTAGGGATTAACATAAACTCCCCTCGACCTACTACATAAAGATTTTTTAGTAGATATCATCCATGCCTACCAAGAGTGGTTAGAGATGCATTGAGAATGGGGCCTAATATAGTTGTAGTAAACTCCCATTGATCTATTGCTATGGGGATTCACATGTTATGCCTTCATATGTCTAGTAGGACTAGTTAAAGGTGCATAAATATTAAAAAATGAGCTATTGTGGTAAGCTCCCAATGATCTACCTATTTTAAGGATTTCTTAGTAGAGATATCTTAAGAGTAGATAGGGGTACATTAATAATTAACCATGGGTTAATTATAGTGATGTCTCACTACTCTATCACCTTGAAAAATCTTAAATCGAGCATTCCTACACATACTAGAAGCAATGAGGGATAAACTAAAAATTGACCTTGAAGTAGTTACGATAAATTTCCATTAATTTGTGTCGAATCCACAACCTAATCAACTCATGTGCTTGGTATTAAATTCCACTACATTTGAAAACATTTCTATTAGAATTCCCTCCCACTCTTCATGTTTGAATTAGAATGTGGGCATCTACATTTAAACTTAATTTTTTAATATTAACAACTTAAGTTTTTTAACATAATGTGACTCTTCATATGTAAAATTATTAATTCCACAATATATTCACGCTAGATTGAACCTCACAATGAAACAAGAATGAAGGAGATTGATTTTACAATGAAAAGTTCATAAACATGCATAGTGAAATTAAACATAGAAGTAACACTCGAATTGGAGCAATAACTAGACTGAATATTCATTAATTTGTATGCAATACATCCAACTTATCATTGAAATGTTGTCGAGGACAAGTGCCATTAAGGTCACTCAAATTCCATTAAGGTCACTCAAATTATATTAATGTCACTCAAATGTTGTCGAGGACAAGTGAATGTCAATGTCAAGTACATCATAAATGGCATCGTCATCATCAACATCAATAAGTACATCATCAACAACATCATCGTCATCATCATCCTCATCAACAAATACATCATCAACCACATCATTGTCATCATCATTGATAGGGTCACTCATATGCCATTATAATTCATCAACAGTCATCACCATTTGGATCCATGTCATGTTGTTGCAATCACTCAAATGCCATTAAGGTCACTAAATGTTGAAATATTGTAACTTCGAAGAATATTCTATATGTATTTCTTTGTGGTCCTCGATGGTCCTACCGGGAGAACCACTTGTATTACTTTGTACCTCAATGCTCCTAATTGGAAGAACTAATAAGAGCCATGAGGCAGTCCCCTCTAATTGTAAAGGTGGGTCATTAGCACCCCAGTGTGGTTACTTGAGCCTACATGTGTAACTCGAGCCTACATGACAGATGAGTTAACTTAAGTGAACGGATGAATATAAATAGAGGTGTAGTGCTCCTCATTTGGAACACACACTCTCACTTGTATAGTGCATTAGTGGAGAAGAGAAGAGTAGAAGGAGAAGGAGGAGGATCAGGCTTTGATCTCCTTGCTGGTTTTATCTTTTACCTTTTTGGGGCATCTATATTGAGGAAGCTTTTGCTGGGTTTTTCCCTTTAGGGTTTTCCCAGGATAAATCTGTGTTGTTCTTGTGATGCTATTTCTTTCATTGATTATGTTTATATGCTTTTGTTATGAAAATGAAATGAAATACTGATGTCTTAGCTAAGCATATGAAAATTTAACATGGTATCAGAGCTAACCTGAACAGGACAGCTTTCACAAGGAAAAATAGCCCTCTCCCTCTCCCAGGAAGAAATTAGGACTTCTTGCAGAAGAAGAATTTTTGAGTGAGCCTGGAATAGGATTTCTATCCTCATGAAAATATAATTTTAGAGACCTAGATCAATATTTTGTGTTGGGTTAAACTCCGGGAAAGTCAGACCCTAGTTTGACCCCGAGCCAGAAAAACCCTAAATACTAAAACTGCTAAGTTTTGGTACATTCGCTATATCTTGAGATTGGCGATGGTTCAGGCACTGAAAATTTCAAAGGCTGAAGATAAAATCCTGATTTCCATTGTGTCCAAAATTCATCTTCATATTCGCTATATTAGGGGAGATATGATCCCTCCAAGTTATGGTTCCAGCCTCTTCCAGAATTCATCCCTAAACAGGACACCTGGAGAAACATTGCTATACCTTGGGCTTCCTAGGTCCAAATGGAATTCCTAAAGATGTTACAGAAATAGCATGGACTTTAATTTCTATGGTATGAATATTAGACTCAAAAGATGAACCAGTGACACATGGCATGCCGTACAACTTTGATGTTCTGAACAGTCCTGTAACAGGTCACCCTGGGAAAATGATCATAAATCCCAATTGGTGAAACCAATTCTAATGAAACCTATGGTTTGGTATCAGGGACATGCGAGGTTACCTCAGTGAGAAATTTCAGATATAAAGAAGCTGTAATTTCGGAGATATCACAGAAACAGTGACAGGAATGTCTGCAAAAGAAATTGGAAAACTAGGGCTTCCTGTTCCGGGAGCTTCCCTCCACTGTTTTTAGAAAAGGAGTACATTGGACAGTTCCATTTGAAGATATATATATTTATATCCAATCAGATCTTAAAGATTCCAAGTTTTGAAAATTATGGTTTCTCTGACAAACCCTAGATCAGCCAGCTCTGGAAGCAAGACGGACACCTCAAATCGGTAAGATCTAATATTTTGCTATTTGCATTTGAGGTTCTCATTTCAAAGTGATGTATCACATCAGCTTGATGATAAGCTTGGTAAAGTTGACAACTTCCAAGCATGGAAGCATTTGATCTCTCTGAAGAAAATGACTTGGACACCTACATGAGTAGAGAGGTTCCAGTTCCATATGAAGATGAGGCTCAAAGCCTTACACAAGAAGAACTTGATCAAGGCCAAGAAGATCATTCTTGATGCAATCACGGATCAACTTATACCACAAGTGTCTTCCCTAAAGACACCGAAGATGTTTGATTCCTTGATCAAGCTATTTGAAGATAAGAACTTAAATCAGAAGATGGCTTTGAGAAAACAGTTGAAGAATGTGAAGATCCAAAATGCAGAACAACTTGAAGCGGTGGAAGAAGAAGTATGCATAAGTGGTGATAGCCACCTTGAATGGCCTCCCAGGATCATGGGATTCATTCATGTGAAGAATGTAAGCCAGAAGTAAGTGATTACTTTCAGCTTGACTAATAAGAAGAGAAGAAGAAGATGGGAGCAATTGAAGATCAAGCTCTCACCATTCAAAGAAGATCCCTCAAGCGATGAGGAATATGAAAAACTCAATTCTTGAAGAACCTCTTATTCATCTTATCATTTGGATAAGAAATGATGATTTCATGAATGAAGAAGATGATAAAGCAGAATGATCAAGATGGATTCTACCCACGAAACAAATAAAAGATAAGTATTCAATTGCCATTTCATGATATTGTTTTGTTATACATTTGATTGTATTCATTTGATGTGTTATGCATGATAGATTATTTACATTAATACTACCAATATGCATGTGATGGGTAAGTAACTCATGATGCTATACAACTCTCCAGTGCTACTTATCAAACCTCTTTGCTGACATATTGGATTAGTGCACAATCTCAATGATGTCATGGTAGAGATGGAAGGCATCTAGAAAGTTTCTGTGAGATATGGATGAATGTTGTATTGGCTAAATAGTTGCATGATGCATAAGAATTTGTCGTTATGAATATGTTTTATGAAATAGTTCTAACCATGCAACTGGTGCATTTGAATTGTAGGAAAGGTCCTATACAACCTCCTACAAGAAAAGAAGGATGAGACTTATTCCGAAGAACAAGTGATGACAATTCATTAAACATGAATCTGAAGCTCCCAGGGTCAGAGACACCATGACGGAAGAAAGAGATTCAGAGAGCGGTAGATCCACCTCAAAGGATGAAGACCACCATGGGTACCAGAGATAACTCAAGATGAAGAAAAGAATGCTATGAAAGAAGCTATGATCAAAGAATAACAGTTGATCATGGGGAATGATGTATACAATATGATTTCGAGAAATAAAGGGAAGTACATAGTATCCTCCACATGGATCTACAAGAACAAGTGTACAAAGAAAGCTTCGTGATTTGCCTCAGAAAGAATAGACTATGACATGACATAATCTATTGACCAGTATATATCAAGCATAGAACCACCTGTATAGAATGAAGAAGGAAGATAATACTCCACTTCAGGGGGAGTGACTACAGAAGATATCTAAGTTCGGCACGGTACAACATGATGGACAGCTTTTTTATGGATCGAGACTTTACCAAGAGTAAAGTGGGTTCCAACCTTCAAAGTTAAATGCAAAATACTAGGATATGTTGATGATCTGACAAGACGAACTCATGGAAGATGTTATGATGAAAGAATACTATAATGATGTATGGGATATAGTTCCCAAACCAGAAGGAAAGAGTATTGTATCCTCCAAATGGATATACAAAATAGAGCATGTAGCTGACGGAAGTATCGAGAAGTATAAAGAAAGATTTGTGGCCAGAGGTTTCTTTCAGAAAAAGGGAATTAATTCTGAAGAGACACTTAATCCAGGAAGTAAGGTACACTTCCTTCAGAACTATCATGGTAGTTTCTTCCATGGTGAAGTAAAGACAAGCCTTCCTTAATGGTATGATTGAGAAAGAGTTTTACATCGAATAGTCACGAGGATTTGAAGTTGAGCCAGATGGAATCACGTATGCAAGTTGAAGAAGGCCCTCTATGGTCTTAAACAAGCTCCCAGAGCTCGATATGGAAGAATAGATAGTTTCTTGTCGACCATGGGATTTACCAAGAGTAAAGCTGATCCTAACATTTATCTCAAGGTTGTAGAAGATGAACTTGTCATCCTGTTATTATATGTGGATGACTTATCCTTGACAGGAAATGAGAAAAAGGTCATGGAAAGCAAGAAGAAACTAGCAGAAGAATTTGAGATGAAAGACCTTGGGTTAATGCATTATTTCCTAGGTCTGGAAGTATGGAAAAGTTCAGAAGAAATCTTTCTCAACCAAGGAAAGTATGTGGTAGAGATATTGAAGAGAGTCAAAATGTTGGAATGCAAAGTCATGGCCACACCCATGGACTCCAACCTGAAGCTGTTAGCTGATGACTCATCAGAGTTAGTGGATATGACTCATTACAGACAGATCATTGGGTCATTGATGTACTTAACAAATACAAGACCAGACATTTGTTTTGCTGTGAACACCTTAAGTCAATATCTTGTTCAACCAAGACGGGTTCACCTAGTAACTACAAAACATGTGATCAGATATATGAAAGGGACTATAGACTTTGGTTTATATTATGATGGTAGCCATGAGTATAGATTGAATGGATACATAGATGCAGATTGGGCTGGAAGTATCTCAAATAGGAAAAGCACATTAGGTAGATGATTTTGTTTATGGTCTGCTATGAGTTCATGGTTTAGTAGGAAATAGTCCAGTGTTTCTCGTAGCATGGCTAAAGCAGAATACATAGCAGATTGCTCTGCTAAGTTGTGAAGCCATATGGCTTCGGAAGCTGATATCAGGTCTCTTTGAACTGAAGATGGATACTACATTGATTCTATGTGATAACGAGAGTTGTGATAACAGAGAACCCTGTGTTCCGTCGTAACACATAGAAATTCGGTATTTATACATTCAAGATAAAGATGCAAATGATGATGTTTCAGCATTTACATACTGTAGATACAAATGATGGTGATTCAGTATTTCTATACTGAATATAGAGATGATGATGTTTCAGCATTCCCATACTGAAGATATAGATGATGATGATTTCAGTATTTCTATATTGAAGATATAGATGATGTTTCAGTATTTACATACTGTAGATGTAGATGATGGTGACCTGATGTTGCTTTCAGTACTCACATACTGGAGATACAGATGGTGATAGTTCAGTATTCACATACTGAAGATGTAGATGAAGATGGTTTAGATGATGATGTGCTGAAAAAGCCTCTGTCTCGGGTAAAGTTCGAACACTTTCGAGACAAGCTTGGTATGGTTCAGAAATACCTTCCCCGAAAGGGGGAGTAGTGATGTTGCAGTGGGATTGTATCATCCCTGGACACTTGCCCTAAAGTGATCTGGAGACCTTGGTCTTCGAGAATGAAGAGGGATTGTATCATCCTGGGACATATGTCCAGAAGTGATCTGGAGACCTCGGTCTTCGAGAATGAAGTGGGATTGTATCATCCCTGGGCACTTGCCCTAAAGTGATCCGGAGACCTCGGTCTTCGAGAATGAAGAGGGTTTGTATCATCCTGGGACATATGTCCAGAAGTGATCTGATGACTTCGGTCATCGAGAATGTGGTAGGATTGTATCATCCTTGAACTTCGGTTCAGAACGGATTCGATGTAACTTAGGTCATCGAGAATGTGGCAGGATTGTATCATCCTTGAACTTCGGTTCAGAATGGATCCGGTGTAACTTCGGTCATCGAGAATGTGGTAGGATTGTATCATCCTTGAACTTCGGTTCAGAATGGATCCGGTGTAACTTCGGTCATCGAGAATGTGGCAGGATTGTATCATCCTAGAAATTTGGTTCAGAACGGATCCGGTGTAACTTCGGTCTTCAAGAATGTGGTAGGATTGTATCATCCTTGAACTTCGGTTCGGAACGGATCCGGTGTAACTTCATTCATCGAGAATGTGGCAGGATTGTATCATCCTTGAACTTTGGTTCAGAACGAATCCGGTGTAACTTCGGTCATCGAGAATGTGGCAGGATTGTATCATCCTTGAACTTTGGTTCAGAATGGATCCGGTGTAAATTCGGTCATCGAGAATGTGGCAGGATTGTATCATCCTTGAACTTTGGTTCAGAACGGTTCCGGTGTAACTTCGGTCATCGAGAATGTGGTAGGATTGTATCATCCTTGAACTTTGGTTCAGAATGGATCCAGTGTAACTTCGGTCATCGAGAATGTGGCAGGATTGTATCATCCTTGAACTTCGGTTCAGAACGGATCCGGTGTAACTTCAGTCATCGAGAATGTGGCAGGATTGTATCATCCTTGAACTTCGGTTCAGAACGGATCCGGTGTAACTTCAGTCATCGAGAATGTGGCAGGATTGTATCATCCTTGAACTTCAGTTCAGAGTGGATCCGATGTAACTTCCGTCATCGAGAATGTGGCAGGATTGCATCATCCTTGAACCTCAGTTCAGAACGGATCCAGTGACCTCGGTTGTCGAGAATGTGATAGGATTGCATCATCCTTGGATTTTGAGTCCAAAAGAGATCCAAAGACTTCTTTTTCTTTGTACTGTGGGCTGATGATGATGATGATGATGTTTCCTAATCGAAATATCAGAGTGTGATAATGATGATGATGTTTTTGATCGAAATATCAGAGTGTGATGATGATGATGATGTTTCTGATCGAAAGATCAGATGTTGCTGATGATGATGATGTTCTCTGATCGAAAGATCAGATGTTGCTGATGATGATGATGTTCTCTGATCGAAAGATCAGAAGTTGCTGATGATGATGATGTTCTCTAATTAAGAGATCCTGATGATGATGATGTTGTATTATCAAAGTATGATGATGATGACATACTGATTGAAAGATCAGAATATTATGATGAGTTGATGTTAGAGTATGATGATGTTTGGTTGATGATGTTTCTGATCGAAAGATCAGAGGCTGATGATAATGATGATTCTGATTGAAAGATCAGAGTATGATGATGATGATATTTTGATGCTGATATTTTGATGATGATGATATTGATGTTTTCATGATGATGTTTCTGATCGAAATATCAGAGTATGATGATGATGTTGTTGTTGATCGAAAGGCCAAAGTGCTGAAGAAGATGTTGCTGATCGAAAGGTCAAAGTGTTGAAGATGATGTTGCTAATTGAAAGGTCAAAGTGCTGAAGATGATGTTGTTGATCGAAAGGTCAAAGTGTTGAAGATGTTGCTGATCGAAAGGTCAAAGTGCTGAAGATGTTGCTGTTGATTGAAGAGTCAAGATGTTGAAGATGTTGTTGATAGAAGCATTCAAAGTACTAATGATGTTGAAGACTAAAGATTGAAGATGAAGACTACATGATGTTGAAAAGATTCCAATGATTTATAGATGTATCACCCTGATGATGTTGATGATGTCCTCTATCTCTCTCCTATTATTATTGTTGTTGATGTTGTTATAGAATACCCTTCTCATTAAGGGGGAGTGTTGAAATATTGTAACTTCAAAGAATATTCTATATGTATTTCTTTGTGGTCCCCGATGGTCCTACCGGGAGAACCACTTGTATTACTTTGTACCCTGATGCTCCTAATAGGAAGAACTAATAAGATTCATGAGGCAGTCCCCTCTAATTATAAAGGTGGGTCATTAGCACCCCAATGTGGTTACTTGAGCCTACATGTGGATCTCGAGCCTACATGACAGATGAGTTAACTTAAGTGAACGGATGAATATAAATAGAGGTGTAGTGCTCCTCATTTGGAACACACACTCTCACTTGTATAGCGCATTAGTGGAGAAGAGAAGAGTAGCAGGAGAAGGAGGAGGATCAGGCTTTGATCTCCTTGCTAGTTTTATCTTTTACCTTTTTGGGGAATCTATATTGAGGAATCTTTTGCTGGGTTTTTCCCTTTAGGGTTTTCCCAGGATAAATCTGTGTTGTTCTTGTGATGCTGTTTCTTTTAGTGATCCTGTTTATATGCTTTTGTTATGAAAATGAAATGAAATACTGATGTCTTAGCTAAGCATATGAAAATTTAACACTAAAATGTCATTGACAACAACTAAATGCCATTACAACCAGTTAGGTGATATTAATATGTCTCTCGCATGTAATTGTGAACATTTAAGTTCCATTAGGATCAGTCAGTATCTAGAAGTATTATGACATGCATCATCATCGTGGACATCGACGTTGTCATCATCGTCATCATCATCAATTCCATATGGTACATCAACATCATCTTGATCATCATCCTCATTATCATCCTCATCTTCAACATTAAGTACATCGTTAAAAAAATCAGCATCATCATTGTCATTATGGTTAGTCATATGCCATTAGTGTTCTTAATCACTCATCACTATTATGATTCATGTCATGTAATTGTTAAGGTCATGTATATGTCGTTACAGTCATTTCGATGATAGTAGGGCCGTTTAGATGTCGTTACAGACATTTAGGTGCCATTAGAATCAATTATGATCCAAAATCTCTACCACATGCATAATCATCGTTGACATCCACATCGGCATCAACATCATACAATAAATCAACATCATTGTCGTCGTCATATTCATCATCAACATAATTGCGATAATACTGAGCAAGGAACCCTACTACCTCACAGAAATGGATGATATAGTATTATACTTATCAAATCATATCCATACACTCTATAATAATTATCGTAATGCATCATCATCATGTTATTAGGGACAATCAGATGCCATTAGGATCTATCAAATTTTGTTGGGGACACTCAAATGCGATTACAACAATTTAGGTGACATTAAGGTAATTTACCCCTCATTATGATTAATCAATATCCAAAAATGGCATGATTACATTCATTTAGGTGCCACTATGATAAATCAATATCCAAAAGTACTATCACATGAATCATGATCATTGACATTGATCACTGACGTTGAAATTAAGAAAATATGACGTTATGTCAAAAAATTTCCAAACACAATTCCTAGCTCTAAACCTAGTGCAATTCATAGTGCTATTTCAGACGATTTTTGGGAGGCTATTATGGGCGTTATATGGGATACTTTTTTGGACGATAATTGGAGTGCTAATTGGGATGCCAATTGTGATGCTAATTGGGACTATAAATTGGTACGTTAATTGGGATGCTAATTATCGTCCAAAATAGCACCAACTTTTAAATTGGGATGCTAAATGGGACAAAACTTTGGATGCTAATTGGGACAATAATTGGGATGCTAATTGGGACGCTAATGATCCATCCAAAATAGCGCCAAATTTTAACTTGGGACGGTAATTGGGACACTAATTGGGATGCTAATTGGGACGCTAATTAGTGTCCAAAATAGCGCCAAATTTGAAACAGAGACGTAAATAACGCCAATAAAAGCATCATCCCATGGAAAAGCGTCCACTTTGTCCAAAAAATGATGAAAAAGACACTAAAAGTGATAGTGGACACTAAAAAGGAAGATAATAGAGATGCTAATCACAGGGTTTTGTTGTAGTGGTTGGAAAGTAATGATCCCGTTCATGTCGAGGATGTACACCAACTAGACAAAGATCATGCTTCGATTCTTGGTAATGAATTTATTGATATGCTATTGTTTTGTATAGATAATTGCAGATGATGAACATTAATTCTAATTCTCCACAATTGAACTATAGAGCATGTAGATGCACATAAAACTGAATAGGTTGAGCATGTACAGGATAATGATGAACATGTTGATGTGCCCATGCCAGGTAAAAAATCACCTCTGAAATGTTTCTTAAATGAATTATTCTATATATAAAAATAAAAATAAATTAATGAAACATTTTGACATTATTGCAGAAATTCATAGCCCCTCGCCACAAGTTCAACCTTGCGAGCAGTCTAGTAGGGAGACCGATGAGCATATTCCGGAAGATGCGCTTATGGCTAAATATGTAAAGAGAATACAAGTAAAAAGGAAGTGACTAAAGAAATTTTGAGTAATTCTTATTTAAAATAAAAATATTTACATGGTTTTTTCCTCTATTTCATGAATGAATAGTTAAATGAATGCTTTAATGAATGGTTTACTGATTTTTTTTATCGGCTATTGACTAAATGAATGGTTTAATGAATGGTTTAATGAATGTTTTTTTTTAGCTGTTGAATGATTGAATGGTTTAATGAATGATTTAAAGAATGATTTAATGAAATCTTCTTTCAACTAATGAGTGAAATAATTTGCAAGTAGATGCATTGGGTTTGGGGAATTGAGAGTGATGTGAGCGGGGGGGGGCATAAGAGATTCCACCTTCACGTGGTTGGTCCCGTTTAGTAGAGAATATTAAATTATTCTTGAAACAGAGAGGATCTCAATGAATGGTAAGGAAGAATACATTAAAAACAGTTATTTCTATAATTGTAGTGTTTAAATTTTACTATTGCTATTTGACTTCTCCATTGGAACTTGCTACAGATAGCGTTGAGAAACATTTTCATAGTTAAGAGGAAAGAAATGGCGCTTTGATGTGACCGATGGCCTTATATACATAGTGTTTTTGGTTCTCCATGTTTTATCAGGTGCTCTATTATTAACAATTAATTTACTTGAATAGTTTAATAGTATTGTAATTTACATTATGATAGTATTTTATTTATTTAGATTGGTTTTGTTATTTTCATAAACAGACAAATATTTATTTGATTGGTCCTAACATGAAATTATTGCGACAGGAAAAAATTTGAAGTATGTTGAATGATGTTTTGAAAGGTAAAGCAGAAGAAGACAGTGCGAAGCTCCACAAATCAAGGTATAATTATGTTTTATTTTATTTGATTGAACTATGTATTGGGTATTTATGCATGTGCACACACGCACATTTAGTTGATGATGGTGATTACCATACATTCAGGCAAACTTTGTTCTATCTAATTCATAAGATTACCTTAATTAGTTTGATTTATCAAGTTGTTTCTATGATTGAATAACTTGGAAAAGAAACTTCTTATTTTTTTGAGTTAGTAAGTTGTAGAAACCAATCTTTTCACAAATATTTTTAAAAATAGATCTAATGTATTTGTAGGCCAAGAAGTCCAAGAGATTAATTTTATAATGTGTATATATATAGCCTTTCCTTTATGTCATTCCAGTAGTAGTATTAGATTATGGTACTAGTGATCTATTAGCAAACCCTATTCTTAGCTTGAGTGTATGAAGATGGGGCCAAGTTTGTTTTTGGGTTCACTGGGCACAAAGCCTCAGTATGGTTGTATTCATGGCTTGATCTACATCTAAAACTTTGGGAAAGTCTTGTATTTCAAGGATAACATGCACAGTATATGTTTAAACACAAAGTCACTGTAATTGAACAATACTATCCTCTGTTCAGCTATGCTCATCCCAAGAATCTACTTAATCCCATTATCTTCTAGGCAATACAATCACAATCACCTTCTGCTATGCCTTGATCTAAGAATGGAAAGATAAAATTCATATCTAAATTACAATTGCAGATGAAAGGAAATCCTATTCACATCACTGAATGATTAATCCACCTATCCAATCTGATTATCCTAGGAACCCACAAGCATAATTTAAATATTGATCTAGGAATTCAAATACAGAGATTGAGTTCAGCTATTCTAGGAAACTGAAGTGCAGGAATGAAATGCGGTAATCATAACAGTAAAAGACAAGTTGCAAAGATTCATGGAACGACAAATCAAAGATCCAAGGATGAACAGAGTTGTTACAGAAATTGCTCATATGCAAAAATGGCCTCTTTTGACCGCCTTTAATTACCTCTTCCTGTTCTATCCTACCCCATTCAGCATACCAATTAAACATTTTATCCTCACTCTACTCTTCAAACCACCAAGGTATGATTGTATTAATACTTATGATTTGTGACAATTAAGGCTTCGTATCTCTCAATGCGCTAACATATTATGGTTTATAAAGGTATTTTGAGATAAGTGGACTGCAGGAAGATTGGGATAAACAAGTCACGAAAAGGATGGGCATTCACTGCTCAAGCTGATCCCCATCCATCCTATCATCACCCAAGGAATGTGGTTCCAGTGCAATATCCCGGAAAAAGCTGTGACAAGGTAGCTATAACATAATGCGTTATATTTGGAGATCCATAGTGCATTGCTGCTCGTGCGTAGCCATAATCTGAAGATATCGTCACTCCTAGGGTGATTAACAGTTTTCCTATGTTTCCTATTTTTCATCCTGCCACGTTTGTAACAGTTGTTGTCATTTAGGGCGCCTGAAGATCAGAGATCTTCATGGCTGCCCCATAATAGGATAGGATGTTACGATCTACATGGTATAAATATGGAGAATTATTTCGATCCATGGGTTGTTGAACATATCATCAATTCATTGTATTAGCTGTGAGGAGGGATTGTGTAATTACTCTGTCTTTTAATACAAGGAGTTACTTCTGATCTAAGGGTTTTACGTCTGTTCAATCAGCATCTCTGTGTGAAGGTTGGGCCCGCCTTCCACAGGTATTGCTGAGTTATATTAGGACTTTTCAATTCCTTTGTCGTGTGATATTATGTTAATTTTATTCTTTTCATAAGAAGCTGTAACAAGTGTGGATTTACAGTGTGTTGTGATTGCATTCCTTGGAGATCTGTAGTGTAATAACGTGACAGTTGACTGAGTAGGTAATTATTTCTTATGCAATTTGTGTGGTAACTGTAATAGCTTTGTTCATCCTTAAATCTTTTGGTTGTCATTCCATGAATCTTTGCAACTTGTCTTTTACTATTATGATTACCGCATTTCATTCCTGCACTTTAGTTTCCTAGAATAGCCGAACTCAATCTCTGTATTTGAATTCCTAGATCAATATTTAAATTATGCTTGTGGGTTCCTAGGATAATTAGATTGGATAGGTGGATTAATCATTCAGTGATGTGAATAGGATTTCCTTTCATCTGCAATTGTAATTTAGATATGACTTTTATCTTTCCATTCTTAGATTAAGGCATAGCAGAAGGTGATTGTGATTGTATTGCCTAGAAGACAAATGGATTAAGTAGATTCTTGGGATGAGCATAGCTGAACAGAGGATAGTATTGTTCAATTACAGTGACTTTGTGTTTAAGCATATAATGTGCATGTTATCCTTGAAATACAAGACTTTCCCGGGTTGACAATAAATATTGTACACTATGTATGTTAGTAGTAATCCACTTTCATATTGGGTGCTCGACACCAATATGATGAAATTATTTTGATATCACATTAATCATGATTCAACCGTCCACATATCCCGCAGATCGAACATTGATAAACTAGGGCACTTACCAACAAGCTTCATCCATAAACTAGGGAACTTACCAAAAATGTGCACTATGTCATACTCAGCCAAAAATTAGAATAAAAACCCCTTTGCATTAGGTTGGATCAACACCATATTCTCCAAGAAAGAAACCCATAAGTCTTCTACATATTTTTTAGTGATGACCATAAGCTATGAAACCCTCGTATCATGATATGTAATAGTCCTAGTCCTCCTCCTTTAAGGGTTGTAACTACTGAACATTACCACTATGTAGGGCTTATATTATGCCCATATCTACCTTTTCTAGGGTTTTTTATGCCCAAAGGATTTCCCAGAACTTTGGATTCAATGCCCAAATGCATTCAAAATTGTCCAAACATGACTTGGGACTGACTGGAATTCATGTTTTGGGGTTGTTATTATGCCGAGAATTGTTTTTTTAGATATGAATTTCGATAATCCACCTCATGCTGCATAATATAAGTCTGAGAATGACCCTTAATATAAGTCTGAGAATGACCCTTAGTATTAAAAGGATGAAATTTTACGATGCACTTTACTATTTTGACATAGTGTATAATGGTAATGTTGATTGATATATATTATGCATGTTGCTTTTTACCTTTTTATGGTATATATTTTCTTGTCTTTGTTATTGAATATTTTAGTGATACCTCTTCTACTTGTGAGCTAACGTAGCTCACTTTTATCACAAAGGGTGGAAACTTTCTTAAAGGAAAAATATTAGACTATCCTATTTATATTGTTAGTCATAAATAACTATATCTGAATTCATAGATGTGATACATGCTTTTTTATGTATGGTAGATGGAAAGCGTGTGGGAGAAAAATAAATTGATGCATAGTTTATTCAAAGGAGTGATATGCTCAAAGTATACCCAGGTTCAAAGGTCCCAGCTGATGGGATAGTAGTATGGGGTTCCAACCATATCAATCAGAGTATGATTACTAGTGGGTCAGAAACAATGTCAAAGGAGGTTGAGGGGACAATCATAGGAGTAGTGAAGGAATTTCAAGCACTCTAGATCATAAGCATTTAGAAGGATTCACTGTTACCTTTTCAGCAGGAAGTTATTAGACACATAAGAGATATTGAGGTATCGGGGTACATAAAGCATGTTAGGAACTTAATCAATCATAAATCAAAAGACCCAATCACGAGACATTAAACAAAGATTACAAGACATGCTAAAGCCAGGAGAGAGGATAATTAGAAGAATATAATTATTGAAATCAAAAAAATAATGCATAAATACTAAATACAAATTCTGAAACCTATTGCCAGGCATATCCACCAATGAATTTCCCAATTCCAAATTCAAGACTATTGTAAGTGAAGGGTATAAGTTTAAATCCTTAGCAGTCTAGAGCCTTGAAATACCTAAAACAACAATAGTACTAGACCTTGCTTTTGATCCATTTTGGGAAAACTTTTCTTTGATCCTCAATATGAACCAAAGGCAACAAGTAACAACCAATATTTTTCATAACTGATAAGATGGATCCAAAAATTGGTGTCATCATATTTGAAAATGTGAGCATCAAATATTAGTCATTTCATTCCCTGAAAAGATAAACCGTAGAAGACTAAAATAAATCCTAATTTGCATTAATGATGATGATGTAACTTTTAGGACCCTGTTACCCACCTATTTGCATGGGGTGTTCACTTACGTTTCAGAGGAGTTCTGGGATAATTCCTAGGATTTATGGACATGTCTAACAGGAGAGATCAGTTTTCTATCCATATTCTAGGTTGAATTGTGGTATAAATCCACAGTTCTGGGTGTATTTTAGCAACAAAAAAGAGGCATCATCGTCAAACCTGGGTTAGAACTGAGCAGCATGTTGTACCAAGCAGCAAAGATTCTGTGAATACTGCTAGTGGTAGTGATGGTTCTCTTGTAGCTTGCAAGGAGCCATCATATCTGTGTGTCATCAAATAGGTTCAGATGTTGCTTTATCTCAGATTGTTCATTTGGTTGAGACAACTCAAATGGCTAAAGCCTCAATTCAAAAGTTTGTTGATTATGTAAGCTCTTGTCAAACATATCTTTGTTAAATCTCATAAATTATATTGAACACAAGCCATAGTGTTTCTAAATTGGCCTCATGGTTTACAAACATTTGCAGAGAATACTAAGAAGTCCTTTGGAAATAAGAAATCAAATTTGAGATTCATAATAAGATTAACTAGTCTTTTCATTAAACATGGTGTTGTGTTGTACTTGCAAATTGACAGTGTTTTTGTTCTTGTTGTTGTTGCATGGGATTTTGTGACATGGTTGGGCTAGTAATATTTTTCAGATCCCTTCCTCACATAATTTTACTTCAGAGCATACGTTCTTATAATTTTATTTTGTTTGTGTGTTTTATTTTTTATGTAAAAGAACAATTGAACAAGTTGATTACTTTAGTGCCCGCTTTCTGTAGGTACCTTGATGGAGTACTTGATTCCTATCCGAAATAATGGCTACCACCTGCTAGTAATCACTTTTTTCTTGCACTTATGTTTATTATCTCAGTTCTAGTTAGGGTAGGAAGTTGATGCTTATGAGAATCATGGGTGTGGTCACGAAGGTCCTTAACAATCACGAGTATATAATATACTTCTTGCAGACAAAATAAGAGATGATATTTTATCATGCCAAACTACGCCCCCATTTCAAATTCATATATAACAAATGAGTTGAAGCTTCCAAGGTATGCATGTTACTTCTCTTCTTTCACTTCATGGAAATTGGTAGTGTTTTTTTCATGAATGACGGGATCTTTTCCCTTGGCTTAGTCATCAAATGGATAAAGTGCTTTTAAGTTTGTTGTTTTCCCATTGTTTTCTGATTTTTTTGTAATGTTTATTTCTTATTTCTTCCACTATCCATGATACCCTGCTCTAGGCTGGCATACTTTTTGGTTTGTCTATGTACGTATAAGTGGATTTTACTATGTTGGGACCTCCTATTTTCCACTTTATATGTATATCTTATAGGCCTTACTGAACTCTAGCTAATATCACTATCTAATTCTTGATTCTCTCCAGGTATGTGAGAAACTGTGAAGAATGTTTTTGAGATCCTTGTAGATCATTATACATCAGGCTTTATGCCACATTTAGTTCATATTCATGGAGGTTGATAGTATAGATTTCCAGTTGAAATTTTTCTTGACCAAGGTGACTTAATAAATGAGTGGGACCCAAGCCTACTTGAACTCTGAAGAATATTCCTCCCCATATACTCTAATTATCAATGCATGATAGTAATATCGTAAGGAGTTCTCATATGATTTGTAGGATGCATTCCTAATATCCTAGTTCTAAATGTTTTTTTATTGATCCACCAATTATTAATGGTATTGTGATAGTTAATGGTAAATTGTAATACCATTCTCTAGTAAGGTTAGGGAACTTATAATAGATATCTAGGTGATAAGGTTGGAAAGAGGAAATGATATTCCCTATTACATCTCTTATCATTTTGTTATTGATGTTTGCATGACTAATCAACCAAGGTATGAATTCATCACATTGGAGCATCATTGGCTTTGCTGGCACTTTATGAATATCTAAATTTCTGATCATTTGATATAATCCTTCATCAAGATTCACTTAACTAGAAAGTGGTAATTATGGATAAGTTTATTCTCTAAAAATTTGATACACTTCTCCCATTTAGAATTTGGGCTCATCATGTATCCCTGCAGAATGTCCCTAGGGTACCCATGTCTACCTATGGCTCAATTGATTCCTCTCTAACTAGTCTCACTTCATCAACTACATCCTTCACCTTCTTCTATCGTTTAGATTCCATCTCTTATTCTTGCAAATCATTCATGTTAACAACAAATCACATTAACATTTTTATAAAAAATGAAACTATAATGTGCATGTCCATGATGGTTTTCCTATTGCTAACAAATATATCGTCTTGGAAGAGAAAATTAGAATTCACTAAAGGTGAAATTTGCAAGTTTAGTAGTAGCTTTGCAATGATTCAAAGATTTATTTAGTGGGTTTAGCATTGGGTCAAGGAATAACACATGGTAGGTGAGAAGGTAATAGCTACAACGTTTCTCCATTTATGGGCATCATGAATTCATATTTCTTCTTCTTGTAATTTGATACAATGTAGGCTAATGATAATAGATGAAACTGAAATATCAAGAAAGATCAGGGTTTCTACAAGTGAAGCTGGTCAATCCTTCATCAAGGTGGTCAATCCTTCAATCCATGACCAGGTTCATCTTTGAAAACATTATCACAAGGTTTAAATTTCCTAGAAGTTTGACAATTGATCAACATATGGATTTTCCGAGTAGCACTATCACTACCTTGATTAGGAAATTCCTTGTTCAACATCAAAAATGTAGTCCCTACCACCCTTAGGATAATGGAACATTGGTAGCATTCAAGAAAATATTGGAGATATGATTGACCAAATTCTATAATTCAAATACAAATGATTGGGATGAGAGGGTTCCTGCAATTTTATGGGCATGAAAGAACACTACTAAGAGATTGCAAAAGTCCACATCCTTTCAACTAGTATATCATCAAGAAGTTATTTCTCTTGCAGATCAGTTTGTCAAACCTAGCATCTATATTGGAAATTCCACTTGTACAACTTATGATGGATCAGTAGAGGAAAGTCTAGTACAATTAATGCAATTGGAAGAATCTAGGTTTTTGGTTGACTTTCATCATACTATGGAGAAGGCTAGACATAACATATGGCATGATAACCACATAAGGAATACAATTTTTTTATAAAGGTGTCCTACTTATATTACATGATAGCAAGTATTTGTAGAACCTGTGAAATATTTAGATATTGGATTAGACATTTGTAGTTGCATAAATCCATGATTCAGGTGCAATTCAAGTGACTCATCAACATGGAATTCTTAGACTTAAATTGTTGAATGAAACTTGCCTAAAGTCCTATGTGCTTTCCCCATGAATATGTTCTCATGCATTCCTATGTAAGGGAGCAATGTAGGGTAGGATTTGTTTTTGGTTTTTCTTTCAATTTGTTTTGTATTGCAAAGACTATATAATTCTATTTTGTTAGGTTGTCATTTAATACGTATTAGCATGCCAAGAATTCCAATTATAAGTGCTAGTGTTTGTGAATTTTATGTGGTTGGTTATTTCATTTCAGCCTTAGTAAAATCATGTGGTCATGGGAAACTAAATATCTTGTTTCATTAAGTCTTTATTTGCACCTTGGAAAACTCTTTATTGTCATCGAGTCATCAGTGAGGTTAATCTGGGTTAAAGGTTGGTAACATATTGAATGAAAGAGTCTCGACAATTATGTATAGAGGTGTTGTGCAATAAAATTGTTTGGAATTTTTGAGATTGAGTGACAAGGATTTAGTTGACCATTATCGCCAATACATATATAGAGTTATTACATAAATTTATAGGTTGAGTAAATGTCTCTTGCAACTATACAAATGATATTTACTACCAAGTGTCCAAAAATCCACACAAGTTAGTTAGTAATCTTTGCACATTTGACGAAATTTCCTAGACAACTCTAGTCGTGAAAGTGGACCATCTTAATAAAGTCACCTAACATTTGGTTTGTTTCTCAGTTTGGTTTTTTTTTATTAGTTTTTTGCCACCCTAGATCCTACAGAAATTGCATAAATACTATTGAGTGATCTCAGTTGCATGCATGTTTGGTCTCTAGTTTTATTTGTTCACTAATTAAAAATTGCATCCACGGGATATGTATCTAAGTGTAAAAAAATATTCGTGAGATTAGAAAAAATAATTTTGATTGAGTTTTCTGACCGCTAATTCAAGGTAGTATATGATTTATATGGGAAGTTTGAACACACTAGGTTGTTCAACAATGGTTCCAGATAGATTGCCACTATTCAGAAACCTAATTTTGAACCATTACACTCCTCTACCTTCAATGTGGTGCTCAATCTCCCAGTATTTGTTATTACAGGGGAGGTCATGAAATGTACCAAGTACTTAATCAATAGGGCATGTGCACATACCCTTTGGATAGACAAGGCATGCCTTATTCATGTTTAAGACAATTATGCATTGATCGACCTATCTATGAAGGGGGGAGATGTATCTCATGTACTTAAGGATGCATAAAAGAATGGAAGAAAAAAAAAGGGAACCTAGCTTATATGACCACTACGTCATGAATAGAGGGGGTAATGGCACCATGATATCTTTAATTAACAAACCCCATGTTATTTTTTAATGCCAATTGATTGAGGGACACAATATGTTCAAATGTACTAGGGTTAAGTGCACCTTGTATGCATTCTCTGTGTTTGAGTTATATGTACAAGGTGTTAAAATTAATTGGTGCAAATTCTTGATGTATGAACTACCTCAATATTGTGCCAATACATCGGCCTCATGTTTCATTTGCTAAGTGGAAATGGAACCCCTGTTAGGTTTGAGAACTTTACCCAATGTTAGACATGACCATTATTTCCTTATAGTATAACTCATGGAAGTGCCAATAGGATTTAAGAAAAATGGTTCACTCAAGTTTCAAATTCAACAGAAACACAATCAACCATGTCCCTGAAGAAAATTTATTTTGTTGTTGTGTTGATGCAACCCATTTTAGATACTCCTCACTACTTTGAGAAAGGAATTATAAAATCCTTGGTCTAGGTCATTAGATTTTTACAAGGAGGGACACCCAAGAGATAATGAATGGTTAATCCATTGATCCACCTACACCTATTGGTATCAAACCGACCTCACTAGTTGGAGTCTACAACTACACCTATCGAAGTACCTACTAATACCTCCAAACCCAAGTAGATGGAAGACTCCTTTTGCACTAGCTTCTAATTTTTGGGGCTAAGAATGGATGGGGATTGAGTGAGGAGACACTAAAGGAATATTAAGTGTTGGAAAAGTCTACTACCCAAATTATAGTCATCGCCATTAAGGACAACCCACTAGAGTCCATTTTGGATAACTCGGGGTTCTTAATGAAGATCGAAGTAGCAAGAAAGGGACCTTCTAGCATTGATGGTTGAATGAAACATGCCATGAAAAATCCCACAATTCTTGATGTCACAAGAATTACATAGGTGGGGTCACCCACTAAGGAATAAGTTATAGAGTTTCCAGGAGGCACTTCAAGTGTAAGGGTAAGTGGATATTCACTATTCCATTAGCCCTGTCAATATAAAGAGTGTGTAGAGGATGTGGGAGATCAAAAGTATGAATTAATGGAGGAATAAGAAGGTGAGGATACATAATAAAACATTTGCAGTATCCATCCTCCTCCATTTTCATCATTGGATAGCCTCTCTATCGTAATGCAATTTAAGAAACTTGCATAAAACCATACACATTGTCGGATGATGTTACTCATCTGCCAAGACCACATACTCTGGCTCGGGTGATTTACAACCCACCCTTACTGAAATTTTTTTTGTTTAATTATACAGAAGCCCATCAATTATCTGACGAGTTGTGGCCCTCATCCGACGAGGTTGTCATAACTCTGAAAAGTGCGATCCGTCAGACATCAGACTAAGACTATCGAAAAACTGACTAGCACCCATCGCAAATTTAACTAGCACCCATCGCAAAATTTGACGGCATAAGCCCCAAATTTTACAAAGGAACTTTCGCAACTTCAACTAGCAAACATCGCAAATTAGACTAGCACCCATCGCACCTTTGACTAGCACCTGTCGCAAATTCGACTATCACCCGTTGCAAATTCGACTAGCACCCATCGCAAATTCAACAGTATATGCCCCAAATTTTACAAAGGAACTATCTCACATTCGACAAAGAGAAGTCGGATTTTTGACAACCTGGGAGTCGAAAATTCGACGAAGTTGTGGTGAACGAATTCAGCATAGTACGTCAAAAAGTCCACGGGTTTTGGCATGTGGTCGAATATCCGATGATATGCCACCAGCGACAAAAAAAAAAATTATTGTCAAATTACCGACATGTGTCTGTTGAATTTTAGACACGGCAGCCATTGGATTTTGGGCTCAAATTCTGTTGTGGGGTAGGGGGTTAGGATTTTCTCCTCTCCCTAACAATACTTTGTTGAAAAATTTTGGTAACCCCAACCCGGTTTCAGTTTCAGCACTGCATATGGTTTAATTCCCAAACCCCATCATGCATGTACATTTAAAAAATTAAAATTTTACTGAAAACTTGAAAAACATGAGGTATATTTTCAACTTTTTCAAATCTGAAAATTTATGACAACCCTAGTTTTCTTACTTCAAAAAATTAATTCAGGAAACACACATCAAAATTTTAAAGATTCATATTTTGACCAAATTGGTCCAAGAAAAAACTCGAAGGGAAAACCTGTTCTTCAGAGAGATTTTTATTTCTTCAAAGACAACTTCACTCAAAAAAATACAACAATGTTTATCTCATTTTTCATCTCGAAAAAGTGTGCCAAAAAAACACACTGACAAACCATTGTACGAATTTCTTAATTTATGCCACACCAATGATTGTATGGATTCCTCGATTTCTATGTTGTACGCTACCTCAAAATATGTGCATGTATAGAATATTGTATGAACAACAATAAATGTTGGTACTTGCCTCAAAAATTGTGTTGTACGAATTTGAAATTCTACCTCGAAATGCCTGTTTGTTTTACCTTGATTTTTGTGTTGTACAGATTTGTATGGCTAGGATTAAATGATGTACAAATGCATTGGAAATCGTGCCTTTTTTGTTGGTACAATTGTCTAGAAATTTGTGCCCTCCTTTCTCTTCTTACTTCTTGGAATTTTTGCAATGGTTTTCTCTCTAGTTCTTCTCTTCTCTCTTGCTCCTCCTCTCTCCAAAAATTCTCTCTTTGGAATGTGAACAGTGAATTAGGTTTTTCTTTCCCAAGCCTTTTTGTTTGAGTAACTTCCATTTCCAAATAAATGGCTTAGATTAAAAGGAAACTAAATTATATCTAGGGCCCATCTCATTTCCTCATTAAAAATTTATTTTTAAATATTAAATGAGAATTTAATGCACACCCACATTTAAATATCATAAAGTCACTTTAAAATCATAATAACTCAAACTCAAATTAAAAATGTCACTTTATAAAATAAATTCATTCTCACCTTTTAAAATAAGCTAGGGACCACTTATTAAAGTTTCCTTATCGACCCCAAGGCATGAATGGACAAACACTTCCTAGGTAAAATTTCAACACTCCCTCTTACCGAGGAAAGTGTTTTTCACCACTCGCATCTTGTCTCTTAAATGAATATTCTTCCCTCTTCCCGATGTCTTCGTTAGAATATCTGCTACATGTTCATCAGTAGAAATGTACTGCAACTCTACAGCTCCTCTTTGGACATAATCTCTGATGAAATGGTATATGATCTCAGTGTTCTTTGACCTATCATGAAACACTGGATTCTCAAAAAACCTGATGCGACTCTGATTGTCACAATGAATAATAGTAGTCCACCTCCTGACCAAATAAGTATACCATCAACTTGTGAAGCCACAATGCTTCTCAACTAGCCTAACTTGATTCCATGTACCCAGCCTTTGTAGAACTCAACGCAACATAATTTTGTTTATGACTTAACCATGACACAACTACCAAGCCCAAACTGAAATAACAACCGGAAGTGCTCTTCTGGTCCGAAGCACTTCTTGCCCAATCTGAATCCATGAAACCAACCAATCCCACTCCACCTGACCTCCTATAGTCTATACCATAATCTACAGTCCCAACAAGGTATCTCAAAATGTGTTTTATGGTTGTCCAGTGCACTCTCCTGGGCTCCACCATGAACTAGTTGAGAGTTTTCACCACAAAACTCATATCTGGACTAGTGTTAACCAAATACATCAATGAACCAATAAGATAACGCAACAAAGTAGGATCCACAACCTCTCCCTCAAAAGCATAAAGCTTCTTCCAGTTGGTGATTATGGGTGTGGACATGGGCCTACACTCCTCTATCTAAAATATCTTCAGAACATATGGAATATATTTTCCTTGCCTTAGGGAAACATGTCCATCCTCCTACCACACTTCCATGCCTAAATATTAATGCATCAACCCAAGTTTGATCATCTCAAACTCTGAAGCAAGATCTTTCTTCCAAGCTTCAATTAGGCGCTCTCCTCCTGTAATGAATAAGTCATCAACATATAGAAAAATAATGAGAGGAACACCTCTAACCACAATGTAGTATAGTTTGGGGTCCTCCTCACTCTTATGAAGCCCAATCGAAAGAAAATAAGAATCAATCCTTGAGTACTAGGCCCGAGGAGCTTGCTTCAGAACATACAAGGCATTTTTCAGCCTGCATACATGAGAATCTTTGTCATAAATCTCAATGCCTTGTGGTTGCTCTAGATATACCTCCTCCTGTAGAAGACCGTTGAGGAAAGTGGTCTTCACATCCATCTAATGAATCCTCCAACCCATCTCTTCCACAATGGAGATCACTTATCTGGTCAAAGAAAATATAACAACCGACCCAAAGGTCTCATTATAATCAACTCCTCTATCTGTGAGAACCTCATGCTACAAACCGAGCTTTGTACTTCTCAATGCTACCATCTATAGCATGCTTGATTTTATAGATCCACTTGGAAGTCACAACTAACTTCCCCTCTAGTCTTAGAACCACCTCCCACACACTATTCTTCATGATGGAATTGTACTCTTCCATCATGGAAACTCTCTAAACCTGATGTGAGGATGCATCCTCATAAGTAGTAGGCTCGAAATCACGTAAGTTGGTCACCTATGCCATGTAACTTGAAACTCTCTCTGGTTCCCTACTCTCTCTAACCTCCCTCCTGGGTGGCCCCACAAACTCCTCTGCTTCCTTCACAAGCTCCTTAAGCCAAATTGGATTTCTCTTCTTGGAAGTATCATCTTGTGGCAGACCTCCTCTACATCCTCATTAGACGAATGTATCCCTGAAGAAGTACATGTGGTCTGATATCCTGTACTTGGTGAACCTAAACCGAAATCATGTGTATCTGAATCATATGAGGGTCAAATATGTGAACCTGTGATCCATGAACCTGTCCGAGTACTAGAATTCCATGTAGATTGTGTCCCTAAAACTGATGAACCTATAATCTGTGACCCAGTCACCCCTGAGACCTGTGACCCTGTGCCCTGACTCGCAGAAATCTATGATGATGTCACCTATGGGGTAGTCATATGTTGTTTATCTTCCTCCTCAAATATCACCTCCCTCCTCACCACAACTTTCCTTTCTATAGGAAGGTATATGCAAAAAACCTTCGAAGTCTCATCATACCCAACAAAAATTCCTCTCTCTCTAGTAGCCTCCAACTTTGTCCTCTTCTTAGAAGGGACATGGGAATATGTAAGGAATCCAAAAATGTTGAAGTGGCCTATCTCAGTATTCTTCCCGATGAACATCTCCTCAATATTTTTTCACCCCAAGGCATGGTGTGGACTCTTGTTCTATACAAAAACAATTATACTACATGCCTCTTCCCATAGTAAGAAAGGAAGACTCTGATCATGCAGCATGGCTTTGGCTGCACCTACTATCGAACAGTTCTTCCTTTTAGCCACTCCATTCTGTTTGTGGAGTGTAGGGAACTGTAAACTACCTCTTGATACCCTCATGTCTACAAAAATCTTCAAATTCATGAGAAGTATACTCACCCCCATTGTCTGATCCGAGCACCTTAATCTTCTTTCCTGTCTGGTTCTCCACAAGAGCTTTGAACTCTTGGAACCGAAGCAAGACCTCCTCTGACTTCTTTCTCCTCAGAAAGTAGATCCAGGTCTTCCTGTAAAAGTCATTCATGAAAGTAATTAAATGATAAAAACCTGTCAATGAGGCAGAATACATGGGACCACACAAGTCTGAATGAATCACATTCAGCACTCCCTCTAGTCTATTGTCACTACTCAAAAAATCATCCTTGGTGTACTTTCGCAAAGAACGCCGTCTACATACACCACTCTGTTATGTTCTGAAATATGGAAAACCTATGGTCATGTCTCGCAGCATCCTCAAAGCTTAATGATGAAGGTGGGACATCCTCCCGTGCCATAACTCACACAACTCACTACTACTCCAAGTGTGTATTAGTGCATGATGTGGATGGAAGAGAAGCTTGTACAGTTTCCTGCATCTAACTCCAATCGCATATGAAGCAGATGGAAAGATGTAAACTTTTCCATCTAGGACATATACTCCAAGGCCTATGTCCTCAATCATGGAAACTGACACGAGATTATTTTTCATCACAGGGATGTACAAGAAATTCCTCAGCAACATGAGTTCCATAGAGTCCATGTCAAAGTAGATTGTCCCACGCCCAATTTCTCTCACCAATCTATCATCACCCAATACAACCTCCAACTCCAACCATGTCTCTGAAATCTCGGTGAACATGTCCCAAACACTTGTCATGTGACTAGAAGCTCCATTATCAATGTACCATGTGGAGGAAGTAGTGGAAGCACTCAGTGAATGCCCAACGTTCATAGAATGCTCTGTTTGGTCCTTAATATCCTTGTTGGTGATGGATGATGCACTCTCTGTACAACCACCAGCAAAGAGAGAAAAATATCTCTCAAATATAGAAGTATACTAATCAATCTCTGTCGAAGTTGTTGTCTATTAATTCTACTTTGTCTTGCTTGGGCATTGTCCAGTATAATGCCCAAACTTCTGACAAGCAAAGAATTTCACTTTTCTCATGTCCTTGTTCTCACCATCCTACTGCTTGGTTCCACCCTTGGAACCCTTCTTGGACTTATTATTTTTCCCCTTCATTGCTAAATGCATATTCTCCTCATCTTCTTTGTTGTGAGATGTACTGCCCTGTACATAACCCCTACTAGTCTCCTTGCAATACCCCATTTTTGACCCCATGGTATTGAAATTGTACATGATGTATATATTGCATTAGAATCATGTCAAGGAGCTCAATGATAAGGCCCTGCCATTGATTGGTTTTTTCATGTATAGGTGATCAGGGTTGATTCCTATGGTTCATTGTGCTCATCAAGCATGAAGCATTTTGTTTATCATGTAAATATGCAATTTATAAAATACCACAGCTAGCTATGGGATTACAATGTGAAAGAGATGGGGGCATGATTTCACAAGGAATAGGGAGGGGAGTTATTCAAACCCCCTGAGCCAATAGGGTGTGAGTAGATGTTAATGGGGAAACCCATGAACCTCAGTTACCTTTTTTCTGTAACAAAAACCAAAACTAATTATAAGCTAGGTTACTTAATGTAAATAAACTAAGAGGTGACTTGAAAAGTCACCTCTCTTCCCCACTTATGGTAAAAATTACCAGGGCACCTATTATGTAATTCATTCTCTACATTTATCAAATATACAATTACATTACATTTCTCTTACATCTCTATACATTCCCCGTTCTTGCTCTTTCATTGGTATCAGATCCTCTCAGCTCTCCGCACCACACCACCACTTCCCTTTCATTCTTCCACTACTCCCAACGCACCTCACTCTCACCATCCAACCATCTCTAAACTCCCATCTCTTTTTTTCTTCCCCACACGCTCCTCGGCCATCACTCGACACGCTCTCACACCACGCGGCCTATCCATCCTCCATCATCTTCTCCACCCAACGCCGCACGCCATTATCCACCCTCCACCCATGTCCACGTGCGCCTGCTCCCTCCAAGCTCTCCATTCATCTGCTCCCTTCCACGTGCCATTATCCACCATCCGCCCACCTCCACATGTGCCTACTCCCTCCATGCTCTCCATTTGTCTACTCCCTTCCATGCGCCATTCTCCACCATCTACCCACCTTCACGCATGCCTACTCCCTCAACGCTCTCCGTCCACCTCCATTCCACCCACCTCCACGCTCTACATCCACCTCCCTTCCGCCCACCTCCACGCTCTCCTGCTCCCTTCCACCAGCTCTTTCTCCCTCCTTACTTCCTCTCCACCACCCCCCTTCTTCCACGCCCCCATCGGGAAAAATCCATATCAATGGACACTCGATTCGATCAAATCAATGAGAATATTAACAATAACTACGAGGAACTCCAAGCAAAGATCAAACAAACCAGTGACAATTTGACATCAAATTTGACACAATTTATGTCACGAATAGAGAATAGCTTCCTCACTCTACAGGAGGACCAGAAGAAAAATTAGGTAGTTTTAACCGCCATCTTGGATAGATTACAAATCTCGAATGACGTGCAGCCAAACTCTCCCAGAACTCCGGAGCAACCAGATCCTCTATTCAACATGTCGTCCTCTAACGCATATACACAAGGACGCCAAATACGGGTGAAAGTCGAGTTATCCAAATACGACAGGGATGAACGACAATGCATAGCGTGGATTAACAAAGCTAAGGAATACCTAGACATCCACAGCATCCATCATGACGGCGAGAAAATTAAATATGCCTCCATGCATCTAGAAGGCATCACTTACAACTGGTACTTATGATGGAAGAATACTACAAGAATATGTTCTTACAACTGCGTTAGCTTCAGGAATGACCTCATCAAAAGATTCCAAGGCGTTGAATAAAAAGACTTCTTTTCCAAAATCACAAGGTTACAACAAAAAAACAGTGTCGATGAGTACACCTGTGAATGGGAACCGTTGTCAACTCGAGTCCCAGAATTAACTGATGACCAACGACTATAGACCTACATACACGGTCTAAAACAACACCTCCATGACGAACTAGAGTTACACAACATCTCTACCATGGAGGAAGCATGACATAAAGCCGGGATTATTGAAAGAAAATCCGTTCTTACAAATGTCGACCAAGACGACTCCAAAAAGAACCCCTCCAATCAGAATACACAGGAAATCCAAGGTATACACCGCCTCAACTTAGGAAAGGAACAAAGCCCGGTTTAGAGGCCCAAAGAATAAAAGAAGGGAAATGTAAGTTCTGTGGAGACAAATGGGATCCTAAGCACAGATGCTTACAAAATAAATTATATGCTTGTGAAGCAGAGCTATAAGTCAATGAACCAATTGAGAACGATGTGAATAGCCAACAAGACTACCACCCAGGAATTGAGCACGACTCCCCACAAATCTCATTAGCCACTATTACCAGAATCTCCCTATCGCAAACATTGAAGATTAAAGGACATATAAAAAATAATAGCGTCACAGTTCACATCGAATCTAGCAGCACCCATAACTTCGTTAACATCAACCTTGCTAAAGTATTTAACCTATTTATTCATCGAGTACCTAACATGAAAGTTATGGTAGCATATGGCAAGAAGATTGACAATGTGGGAAAATGTCACAAGGTTAAGTTACAAATGCAAGAATATAACTTAGAATCGGATTTCTTTGCAGTACCACTAGGAGGAATCGACATAGTATTAGGAATACAATGGTTACAAACCTTGGGTGCATAATCTGCAAATCACCAAGAACATTTTATTGAATTCCATGCGTTCAGGAAAACACACAAATTATATGGGTTCCAACCACCTCCAACACAACTGGTTACATCACATCAGATGGAAAAGCTACGTTGGAAAGATGCACCAACGTACATACCTCAATGTCAAGAAATGGAGATTCTAACAAGTGAAGGAGATATGGACAAACAACCAGAGCCACAAGAGCTAATTCGAAAACATTGCAAGGTATTTCAAGAGTTACCTATGGTACTCCCACCAAATAGAAAAACTGAACACATAATCGAAATAGAACCAGGGACAAAACCTGCCAGTAAAAACCCATACAGATGTCCACATCAGAGACGTTGTGATAGTTCACGTAGTCATTGTCGTCAAAGAATATTTGAGGACAAAGATTCCTTAAGGGGAAGGCAATGTAACAAAAACCACATTTAATTATAAGATAGGTTAATTAATGTAAATAAACTAATAGGTGACTTGAAAATTTACCTCTCTTCCCCACTTACGGTATAAATTACCGGGGCACCTATTATGTAATTCATCCTCTACATTTATGAAATATACAATTACATTACATTTCTCTTACGTCTCTGTCCATTCCCCGTTCTTGCTCTTTCATTTTCCTATGTTCCCAATCATTCATTTCTTCCAGAAGTTGGTTGAGGCAGTTAATTCCTTGGGCAGAGTAAGGCATGGTAGTCTGATTATGTGTCTGAGCAAACCTACAAGTCTGCAATCTAGGAAGTCGCATCCTTGCTTCTGACACAAGGAAGCATGTGATGTGTTCCAATCTATCCTTTCACTCAGCCATAAAAGGGTTTTTTTTGTTGTTCCTCGTTGAGAAATGACACCATTGGATCACTCATGCTTTGTTCACTCTCTTGAGTCATAAGGAAGGTCTCTGCTCATGGTTGTGTAGTATGGTTCATTGTTTGGAGTTGTTCAGTCCATCTACATTGTGTTACAAAGTGGTCTGTAAACCTTTTTCTCTGTGTTACAGAGTGAAGCATGTGTTGTTGTGTTTTCCCTGTGGTTTATTGTGTTGTGCACCATGGTTTGGATAGGAATTGTATGCAAGAATTAGGAGTGGAAGAGACATATAATGTGCTTGATAAACCTAGTGTGGAACCTCACAATAAGATAAGAGTGGTTGGTGAATCTTCTCTGCACATATTGAAGATCACTGGAAGGGAAGGTGTAGCCTGAGGGACTATGGAGAAGAGAAGGGGACACTTCCTTGTGTTGGGTGTATAAGCAACATGGATTCTAGGCCAGATAGATCTTGTGAAGTTGTCCTTAGCTCTGTGGATGATATTTCTAGCTTAGCAGTTATTCATGTCCACTGCCTTAGCATCCTGATAAACCCAAACATTGATTGGATTCACTGTGAACTGTCTGATAAACCCAATTGTACATTGGCTTGGTTGAGCAGACTGATAAAACCAACTGATAGTTCGCTTGGCTATATCTTGTTGTGTATTTTGTCCTTGTGAGTAATACTTAGTTGAGTGGGCCTGATAAACCCAACACTGTGATGGCTTGACTATGGACAATCTGATAAACCCATCAGCTAGATGGCTAGGTTAGTCCTTATTGTGAAAGTTGGCTTGATTATGAACAGACTGATAAACCCAAGTGTATGCTAGCTTGGATGAGTAAGCCTGATAAAACCAACAGTGTTTATCTTGTAATCTTGCATCCTGATAAACCCAACTTGGTGTTGGCTTGGCTGGACAGTCTGATAAATGCAACTGAAGGTTGGCTTTACTGTGTGTGTTATGGTATAGTTGTGTGTAAGTATCTTGTTCCCTAGTTCGTTGTGGAAATCATGTCTAGCTTAGGGGTAGCAGTTGTGTTGAGAGATTGATGAACACAACTGGCCTATGGTTGGGTGGAACGTTGCAGCCACATAGCTAGTTGTGGGACAGCTCCATCATCCAATATAAGCATTGTGTGTTATTCTTGTTTATGAAATGTATTTTCTTATGAATGACTACACTAGGCATGTAGAATGCTTATAAATGTGATAAATGCTTGTTAATTTTTCAATAGGGTTACTGTTGATGAATGTTCATGCATTTGCATCTATAATTGCCTTGTATTTTTAATGCATTTTTTCTAAGTTCATGGAGGCTAGAATCATGTTATAGAGATAAAATGCCTCTGACTTACCATTTATGCCCCTTGAAATTTGCATGGGGAAGGTGGAAGACGGAAATTAGAAGAGAGTAGTTAGAAAAGGGTAGAATGTGGGTTTCCACACCCCGGGATCCGTCTGCAGAAGGGAGGAAGGCAAGAAGCGGAAGAATGGCTGAAATTTTAAGGAAAAAGTTAACTTTCCAATTTCCGAAATCCGAGGTCAGAAAGCGGAAGTGGGAAGTGCAGAAAAAGGCTAGGGTCGAACATTGATTCTCTGATTTCTGAGTTCCGAGTGGAAGGAAAAAAGGTGATTGAAGGATCCTGTCGAACGTTGATTCTTTGATTTCCAAGTTCCAGGTGGAAGGCGGAAAGGTGATCAAAGGATCCCGTTGAATGTTGATTCTCTTATTTCCGAGCTTCGGGCGAAAGGAAAAAAGGCAAAAGGCAGAAAGGTGGTCAAAGGATTCCGTCGAACGTTGATTCTCTAATTTTCGAGTTTTGGGAGGAAGGCAGAAAGGAAGAGGGAGAAAGGTTAATGTTTTCATCGATTTTTTTGTTCCCGGTTCCTGGATTCCACAGAGGAAAGTCGGAAAGGGGAGTGCGGAGGGAAGCGTAAGGAAAGTACAAGTTCAGTGTGGAAAAAGGTGTTTCCGATCGCAGAAGGGATCTATCAAGGGAGGAACGAATGTTACAGTGGTTTCTAATCCTAAGAATGAAGGTTGAAGTGTGTGTTAACGTCAATTCCCTGTGTTTCGAAGGAGAACAAGGGTTCTTCAGGTAAAATTTTTAATTTATACGCATTAGGGGGTATGGGGACGTTACATATTGGTATCAGAGTTGATGGTTGCAACACTAGGGCCTAAATGGGCCAAGTTGAACAGTTAACAAAACTGTTGGTTACATCTTTGGACCTATATGGGCCAGGTGATAGTAAGTAAATGGTTTTTAAGTCTGAAATTGCTATGCAACTAACAAATGATGTTGTCAACACATTTTGCAAAGCCATAGTGCATATTGAAAGTGGGTTTTTGGATCAGCCATGAGAACCTACGACATGTATGATGCACAGAATCCCTATGAGCACGAGGAAGATGCTATGGGGGGAAATGTCTCAGTTGGAAATGTTGATATAGAGACTAATGGGAGGATATTTCAAGATACTCTGCCATATTTTGCAGCCACCATGAGAAGCCTTATGGTGGAGATGCAAAGTTATAGGGAAGATAATGAAAGGTTGGTTAAATCTTAGGAAGAGAAGAATCAGTTGAATGCATCCATGTTGCAGAGTTTGACAGACATCCAAAGGCAGATGAGCTCTGGGCATCGTATAGTACATCCAGAAGAAAGTAAAAGCAATGCCAGAAGAAGAGAGAGATCTTCTAGTGGGTCATCTGACTCAGAAGGATCCACTAGGGGTTCGAGCTCTTCATATCATAGAGAAAAGAAAAAGAGGTGCTACAGAAATAGCTCATATGACAAGTTCAAGAAGGCAAGGCCTCCTACCTTTAATGGTGAGATAAATACTGGACAAGAAGATGAATCTTGGCTTCTTGTAATGAATAAATATTTCCAAGTCCAAGACTAGTCATGAAATATGAAGGCTAAGGTTGTTAGATTTTTATCATTCTAAGGTAGCATTATGATATTAGGATCTTTAACTGAGAGAATAACATGCACAGCAATAAAACACAAGAGACAAGAGACACAGAGATTTTTCCTTGGGGAAACCATAAAGGAGAAAACACCGCAACTTCCTCAGAGATAGAATGAGCACCAATGGCAATAGTAAAACTCGAAAACAGAAAAGATGGTCTCCACGGCTTGGTCTCTCTCTCACGCTGAGAGAGATTCTCCTCTCTCACTCATGTGCCCCAATGAGTGAGTGTGTGTGTGATAAATAGAGATGCTCACTCTCTATTTATATTATTTCGTTCACTTGAAGCCCACTCCAACATGTCGGCCTCACTTAACAATTACTTACTAGAGCCAACATCTCTAGGAGTGTCTAATAACCCTAGTGCCCCACAACTTGTGGGGACTTTTCCTCCTCTGACCAATAAGGAGGGTTATCCTTAACACAATGGTGGGGACTATTGCCCCGACTTACAATGACTCACCTAGGGTCGACTTCTCTAGGATATTCTAATAACCCTAGGGCCCCACAACTACGGGGATTTTAACCCTTGACAAATAGGAGGGTTATCCTTAACACAATGGTGGGGACTATTTCCCTGACTTACAATGACTCACCTAGGGTTGACTTCTCTAGGATATTCTAATAACCCTAGGGCCCCACAACTGCGGGGACTTTAACCCTTGACAAATAGGAGGGTTACCCACAATGACTTGACATGACTTGTTCACATTATAGAAACTCCCAATAGGAACATCAGGGCATGACATGACTCAATTACATTACAAACACATCCCGGAATAAAAATCAGGTTATAATACATAATATATACAAGTGAATACATTTTGAAGTTACAATTACATCAACGCTCCCTCTTAACTAGGAAGGTATTCTCTCGACACAATTTATCATCACAAGTCTTCTTCTTTGTATCATCTGGATCATCATCAAGTCTAGATCATCACTTGATCTGGATCGTCACTGCTGGATCATCATCAATTCTAGATCATCAGTTGATTTGGATTGTCACTGCTAGATCATCATCAAGTCTGGATCATCACTTGATCTGGATCGTCACTGCTGGATCATCATAAAGTCTAGATCATCACTTGATCTAGATCATCACTTCTAGATCATCATCAAGTCTGGATCATCACTTGATCATCATAATCATTACTACTTCTGCTATCTCAATCAAATGGTGCTATCTCTTCATTCTTCTCATCACAAGAAGTTCTACAGAGCCAGCCCTTTTTCATGTTGGTTGTAGGCCTAGCCTTCATGTAGGTCTTCTTATATCTGACCCTAAGTCAGAATGGCCTACCTAGCTCTTACATCTGACCTCATCTTGTCAAAAAGGCAAACCCAGCACTCACATCTGACCTCATCTTGTCAGAAAGGCCCAACACTCACATCTAACCATGTGGAAACACATCGCTCCAGAATGACTGAGCACTTATATCCAACCATGTACGAACACACCGCATCGAAAGGGCTCTGCACTTACATCTGACCATATTCAAAAACAATGCATCGGAAGGGCTCTGCACTTACATCCGACCATGTTCGAAAACACCGCATTGGGAAGGGCTCTACACTTACATCTAACCAGGTTCAAAAACACCACATCGAAGGACTCTGCACTATTACAGGTATTTAACTGAGAGGGGGGGTGAATCAGTTAAATTGATAATTTTAATCACTTGTTTTCCTTAATCATGAATCAATGAATCTATGTAGTAACTTTCATTCAATAAATATATATCCAGGATTAACAGGTATGAACAGTTAGCATATCACACATCAATCAATCACACGATGAAGACACATTAAATTCATGAGGAAACCCTTAAGGGAAAAACCTCTTCTTCTTGGGATGTCAATGGCTTTGTCAGCTGTACATCTCTTTATCTGAGCACCAACTCAGAGAGGCTGCAACCTCTGTGTGCAAGCTTCTACTTGCTGAGAGCACCAACTCTCACTTTCCCTAGCACCAACTGGGTGAAGGCACCAACCCTCTACTTTTGCAAGCACCCACTTGCAGACTGAGACCAAGAGTTATCGCACAATAGCCACATCCCATCTGTGTATCATACATTGAGCGGGGTCCTTGTACCTACCATCCAAATGCCATTTGACTGTGCGCAGAGCCATATGTGAATGTAACATGATACATAGACAAACTCTCAGACTGTGCTTCGCCAATTGATGGTTATGAACGAGCTCCGTACTGTGCATGTTTATCATAATGCTAGAAGACCAGACTTCAAATTGTGCACAAGACATCATCGTGCGAGCTCCCAATACTCTCGATGCCAAATCTTATTGGATGGTGCACAATTATGAACGACCATATCAAATGCAACTATGATGGTATAGTTGTGCGGACTTGAGAAAAGTTTCGAAGCTATATTCCAATCGGTGCACAATTGAGACTCATCTGAATGGTTCAACATTATACAAACCAGTGCGCAAACCTGTTATTCATTTGATATCCCTTATTGCGAGCTCATCCCATCTCTTGTTGTGAAGGTACAGCTATGGTGCACAAGCATACGGTCCACAAGCCTGGTCGTACATTGTGCGGCCATGATCAAGACTTGGCTGAAAACCCATCCGAGGGTGCACAAAAAGGTTCCAATGTACAGAATACAAGACTTTGCTCAACTATTTTGCAGGCTCACCAGAACAATTTGATGAAGCCTAGCCATTGTACCATTCCTTTTCACCGAAGCATGGAGATGTAAATTTGCATAGATTCTCATATAAATTTAGCATAGCATAAATGAGTCGGTATAGATAGGAAGCCTGAAGTATTCATTTTGCTGAACTCCATCCTACTAGATCTAAACTTCAAAGTTTGTCATAATGGCAATACATCCAGCTTGACCAGAAAAACTAGCTAACAATCTCCCCCTTTGACATGATGGCAAACTTTGAATGCTATCTCCCCCTTTTGGCATCCATGGCAAAGTCTATAAATTATGCTCCCCCTATGAGCATGGCTCCCCCTATCTCCATCACTATTACATTTGACTGAGACATTTACCAAGACATTGACTGAACACCCAATTTTTTTCTAAGGTATTCAAACTGAGCAGTGGGCAGAGGTTTAGTAAAAATGTCAGCTATATGTTCTTTGGAAGGGATATAATGTAGCTGTACAGCTTGATTAGCTACTTGTTCTCTCAAGAAATGATACTTGATTGGAATGTGTTTCGTTTTGGAATGGAGAACAGGATTCTTGGAGACACTTATTGCACTGGTATTGTCACAATGAATGGGAATGGGCTCAACATACTTTACCTCTAGATCAGCAAGGGATTGCACCATCCATAAGATCTGAGTGCAGCAGGTCGCAGCGGCAATATATTCTGCTTCTGTAGTGGATAATGAGATAGAAATCTGCTTTTTGCTTAGCCAAGACACTAAGGACTCTCCCAAGAAGAATGCTCCACCACTGGTGCTTTTCCTTTCATCTACACAGTTATCCCAATCTGCATCTGAATATGATATGAGTTGAATATTATGATTTCTGGGATACCACAAACCATAAGACATTGTACCCTTCAGATACTTGAATATGCGTTTCACAGCTAGCAAGTGACTTTGTTTGGGAGCAGCTTGAAACCTTCCTACCATTCCTACAGCATGCATAATATCAGGTCTGGATGCAGTGATATACAGCAGGCTTCCAATCATTGATCTGTACCCCTTTTGATCTACTTCTGGTGATGTATCTTCTTTGCTTAGCTTGCAGCCACTAGCCATGGGTGTGCTCACAGGAGTAATGTCTTCCATTTGAAACCTTTTTAACATCTATTTCAGATATTTCTCTTGAGAAATGAATAAGCCTTCAGGCTTCTGGATGATTTGGAGTCCAAGGAAATAAGACAGCTCCCCAATCATTGACATCTCAAACTCAGATTGCATTGAGTTAGAAAACCATTCAACAGAATAATTGTTAGTACATCCAAAGATAAAGTCATCAACATAAACTAGTACAATCAGCAAATCATCACTTCATGTTTGATATACAAGTTGCTGTCCACAGAACCCTTTTTGAATCCTTTATCCTGCACGTACTTATCCAGTCTAGCATACCATGCTCTTGGTGCTTGTTTTAAACCATACAAGGCCTTTTTTAGCTTGCATACATGATCAGGCTTATTAGTGAGAGAAAAACCTTCAGGCTGCTCCATATATACTTCTTCTTCAAGATCTCCATTCAAAAACGCTGACTTGACATCCATCTGGTATACTTTGAATTTTTTATGACAAGCATAGGCTAGGAACATTCTTATAGCCTCCATCCTTGCCACTGGAGCAAATTTTTCATCAAAGTCTTGCCCTTCCACCTGAGCATATCCTTTACACACCAATCTGGCCTTATTTCTTACAACCTTTCCTTGTTCATTTAATTTGTTCTTGAAAACCCATTTTGATCCAATAATGTTCTTATATGTTGGTCTAGGAACCAGCTCCCATGTATCATTCTTTTCAATTTGATTCAGTTCAGCATTCATTGCTGCTACCCAATCCTTATCTTTGCTAGCTTCATTAAAACATTGGGGTTCAATTGTAGAAAGAAAAGCAATATGATATTGTTCCGATTCTAGTAAAATCTTCCTTCTTGTCTCACCTCCTTTGCTTCCATCACCAATGATTTGATTTTCAGGATGATTCTTTCTGGTTATGCTAGAAGACAAGTGTATAGTGGGCTGATCCGATTCAGCTTCTTCATATTCTGATAAATCAGATTCTTCTTTTTGGGATTCTTGGACCTGTTTTTCTATTTCTTCATTTGTATCTTCCAAACAAGAATCATCATCATTATTTTTACTGATATTTTCATGACTGTTCTCATCAACTCTCACATCTATACAATCAACCATTTTATGCAGCCTCTTGTTGTAGCACCTATAGCCTTTTCTTTCTGCAGCATATCCTAGAAAGATCCCTTCATCTGCTCTGTCATCATACTTGCCCATATTTTCATCATTATTTTTTATGTAGCATTTACTCCCAAAGATTCTGAAATGCTTAATAGTTGCAGGCCTTCCAAACCATAACTGATATGGTGTCTGGTCACTATTGGGTCTCAAATGTGCCTTATTTAGAATGTGTACAACTGTATGTATAGCTTCCACCCAAAAGCCTTGAGAAATGTTCTTTTCCTTCATCATTGATCTAGCCATTTGCTGAACTGTTCTGTTGTGCCTTTCCACCACTCCATTCTACTGAGGAGTTCCTGTTATCGTGTATTCTTTCTTAATCCCATGCTCATCACAAAAGTCCTTGAACTGTTTTGAGCTGAACTCTCCTCCTATGTCAGATCGGATTGCTTTAACTTTTCTCCCAGTCTGATTTTCAGTCAGTGCCTTGAAGATTTTAAATTTGGCAAACGCTTCAGACTTTTCTTTAAGAAAAGCAACCCAAATCATTCTGGAATAATCATCAATTACCAACATAAAGTAATTTTCTTTACCTGTTCCTTCTTTTCTTGATGGGCCACATAAGTCTAGATGAACAAGTTGAAGGGGCTTACTTGTAGAAGAGACATTCTTCGTTTTGAAATGAGCCCTTGTTAACTTTCCCATTTGGCATGGCTTACAAACATCATTTCGAGGTCTGAATATCGTTGGAAAATCCCTTACAGCGTTCCTGTTTTTTAGCTTTATCAGATGATCAAAATGCAAGTGTCCCAACCTCCTGTGCCATAGCCAGCTCTCATCGTATTTGCTGAGATAGCATTGTTATGTTTCTTCTCTTAAAACATAAACATTATTCTCTGTTCTTACCCCTTTTGCAACTAGCTTTCCTGAGGAAACATTTTTTATTTTACAGTCTTTGTTTGTGAACAGGACCTCACACCCTTTATCACACATCTGACTCACGCTGAGAAGGTTATGCTTCAACCCATCCACAAAGAGAACATCCTGAGCTTTCCCTTTACCATTACTGAGATTCACAACTCCTTTTCCTCTGACTTTTCCTGGAGCATCATTGCCAAAGGTTACTTCTCCTGCTTTATGTTCTGATAACGTGATGAACTTTTCTTTGTCTCCTGTCATATGTCTCGAACAACCACTGTCAATGTACCAATGACTTTTCTGTTTCTGTACTGAGAGCACCAGATTGCATTGAGACGTTTCTTTCTTTCTCCATATGTTTCTTTCTCCATACGTTCCTGTGTATTTCACGCTCTGATCTGCTTTATTCTCTTTTAATTTACAGTCTATGGTTTTATGTCCATAATTGTGACATCTGAAGCATACTGGCTCATTGTATAGTAAGTCAAAAGGATTAATGTTTCTATTGTGCGTTCTTCTTCTAGAAGCTGGCAGAACATTACGTCCCATATGTTTATTCTTTGAAGAAAACGTTCTTTGGGTATAGTTTATCATTCTTCTCTGCATATTTCTGAAATTATAGATACAACTAGCAGCTCTGTGCCCAAAATTAGCACAGCAAAAACAATAACCGTTAAAGAAATTTCCATACCTGACTCTTGATGGATCTCTAGATCAGTAATTCATCGATTTATGATGTTCATAGCTGAATCTCTAATCAGCACGCTTTACTTTGTTATGTGGATCCTCTTCATTAACTTGTGATGGAACAAACTCATCTTTTAGCGCTACATTCTACTGCTGTTTTGTGTTGTTTGATTCATTTACATTAGTCTCTTTACATGGTTCAGATTTTGCTACGCTGGAAGTTTCATTCTGTTTGATACTTTGAAATTTGATCGCATTGAGTGACTCTTTTCTTCCTGAAACACCGCTGCTTTCTCCTTGGCTGTATCCTAGACCATATTTAATTTGTGGAGCTCTCTGTCTGTTCAATATGTTAGTTAGCTCCTCCGAAGCTTTAATACTAGAAATGTTTTGATTATATAGAGTTTGATATTTTACTTTCACCCAACTGATGTTTCAAAAATTCTTCAACTTTCTTTGCTTCTTCAAGTTTTAGCTTTAATAGAGTAACGTCTTCTCTACTTGTTTCATGCTGGACTAGTAGCTGCTTCTGTTTTCTTTTCTTTAATCTTAATCTGTCAATCTCTTCTGATGCACTCATCAGCTCTCCCTCCATATCTACAGTGGCATCTTCAACATTGATTTCATACTCTGTACAGTTCTGTTCGAGGTCTTCTATGGCCATTAGCATAAAGTTATTTTCTCCATCTTCATGAGAAGATTCAGTATCAGATGTTCCTGAAGATTCATTCTCGTTCACACAAAGGATTTTCTTTTTATACTTAAACCTGTTTTCTTTATTATACTTTTTCTAGGGAAAACTCTCTTCTTCAGCAGAGCACTGCCCTTTTTTCTTATGGGGACACTTAGCAGCAAAATGCCCTACTTTACCACAGTTAAAGCATTTAAATGGCAGCTGGCCTTTATACTTTCCAGATCCAGTATTCAACCTCCTTACAAATTTAGCCTCAACGTCATCCATTTCCGAATCAGTATTCTTGTCTGCTTTAAATGAAGCGTCTCTAGTGGTAGGTTTATCTTTACTAATCCTCATTTCATAGGCAGTTAGAGTTCCTAGAAGCTGATCAATTGATAGACTTTTCAAATCATTCATTTCTTCAATTGCAGAGACTTTGGGATTAAATTTATCTGGCAGAGATCTTAAGATTTTCTGAACCAAGGGGGATTCATCAATCTTTTCACCAAGACCCTTCATGGCATTCACAAGCTCTTCAACTCTTAAAAAATACTTACTAACAGTTTCATCTTCATTCATCTTTAGCTGTTCAAATTTTAATCTGTATGTCTGAAGTTTGGCATCTTTTACTTTCTCATTTCCTTCATAGCTGCTAATAATCTTATCCCACATTTCTTTGGCAGAATCAATATGCATTACTTTTACAAATTCACTTTCACCAAGACCACTCAGAATAGCATTCATTGCTTTTGCATTGAAAGTAAACTCTAGCTTATCATCTTTGGATGCTAGCAGAACAGGTTTTGCATACCCAGTCTCTACTACTTCCCAAACATCAGCTCCTAGGGACATTAGATATGTTCTCATTCTAACCTTCCAAAAGGCAAAATTTGTACCATCAAAAATGGGTGCTTTGTTCGTTAAGCCATCTTGACTCGCCATAATTACCCTTCGGGATCTACCTTACACTAAAGGCACACTGCTTTGATACCAATTGTTACAGGTATTTAACTTAGAGGGGGGGTGAATCAGTTAAATTGATAATTTTAATCACTTGTTTTCCTTAATCATGAATCAATGAATCTATGTAGAAACTTTCATTCAATAAATATATATCCATCATTAACAGGTATTAACAGTTAGCATATCACACATCAATTAATCACACGATGAAGACACATTAAATTCATGAGGAAACCCTTAAGGGAAAAACCTCTTCTTCTTGGGATGTCAATGGCTTTGTCAGCTGTACATCTCTTTATCTGAGCACCAACTCAAAGAGGCTGCAACCTCTGTGTGAAAGCTTCTACTTGCTGAGAGCACCAACTCTCACTTTCCCCAGCACCAACTGGGTGAAGGCACCAACCCTCTACTTTTGCAAGCACCCACTTGCAGACTGAGACAACAATGTCACTCCTAGCTCCTCCCTGCCACCCTTAAAAGCTAGACTTTACAAATAGAATCAAATCATAATAATCCAGAAGCATTCTTGCTTACCACAACACTCTACTTTGCTCAACTTCTCCAGCAATCTTCTCTGTTAATACATAATGTATCTTTTTCTCTTCTTCACCATAGACCTCACCCATAAAACAGCTATCCTTTTTTATTCATATATTACTCATCGAATGCCAGATGTAAACATAACCTACAGAACCCTTCACATTCTCTATACTTAACTGTTCGAGTCCCCCTTATTCTCTGACCATATACCTGAACACAACTCTTCGCATACCATCAGATTGAAATTCCGACTGTTAATTAACTCATTCTCTCAGATGCTTACAATGGTATAACCATACATTTGTTTCCTTCTGCACAGTAATAATTATTGTAATGACAGATGAGTCCCAGCTTGTATCAATTCGGCATGCCACGAATTCATTCATTATGAGTCAATAACGCTTATAATCTCAATAGTTTTCTGTTATATTCCTGTTCTGTCTTATTATTTAACACTAGACTCAGCTACACATTAACGCTGCTCCATGATAATACCAAACTAGTTTCATAATACCGAGCTGTTGCAATATCAAACAAGAGTTAAAATATACGATACATTTCTTTATTACTCTGCCGAAAGTATCCAAGCTACCACACATCGAATGCTTCGCCGACTATCATAATAAGAAGGATGTTCCAATGCTTCGCCAACTATTAGAATGGTGCTTCGCCAACTTTTGTAATAATAAGGATGTTCCAATGCTTCGCCAGCTATTAGAATGGTGCTTCACCAATTATTATAATATTGCAACGACTATATCGTGCCAATAATGCTCCGACCATAATATATCAATACTCAAATGAAAAGTGCTCAGCCAACTTATCGAAGTTTTATTAACTATGCAACGTCATATATAAAAATATGACAAGTCCTCCAAACTATGCGAAACTTATATATAACAATATGACGAGTCCTCCAAAAAATGCAAGCTGAGATTCATTTCGATGGTGCACCAAGAGTTATCGCACAATAGCCACATCCCATTTGTGTATCCTACATTGCGCGGGGTCCTTGTACCTACCATCCAAATGCCATTTGACTGTGCGCAGAGCCATATGTGAATGTAACATGATACATAGACAAACTCTCGGACTGTGCTTCGCCAATTGATGGTTATGAATGAGCTCTGTACTGTGCATGTTTATCATAATGCTAGAAGACCAGACTTCAAATTGTGCACAAGACATCATCGTGCAAGCTCCCAATACTCTCGATGCCAAATCTTATTGGATGGTGCACAATTATGAACGACCATATCAAATGCAACTATGATGGTACAGTTGTGCGGACTTGAGAAAAGTTTCGAAGCTATATTCCAATCGGTGCACAATTGAGACTCATCCCAATGGTTCAACATTACACAAACCAGTGCGCAAACCTGTTATTCATTTGATATCCCTTATTGCGAGCTCATCCCATCTCTTGTTGCGAAGGTACAGCTATTGTGCACAAGCATACGGTCCACAATCCTGGTCGTACATTGTGCGGCCATGATCAAGACTTGGCTGAAAACCCATCCGAGGGTGCACAAAAAGGTTCCAATGTACAGAATACAAGACTTTGCTCAACTATTGCGCAGGCTCACCAGAACAATTTGATGAAGCCTAGCCATTGTACCATTCCTTTTCACCTAAGCATGGAGATGTAAATTTGCATAGATTCTCATATAAATTTAGCATAGCATAAATGAGTCGGTATAGATAGGAAGCCTGAAGTTTTCATTTTGCTGAAATCCATCCTACTAGATCTAAACTTCAAAGTTTGTCATAATGGCAATACATCCAGCTTGACCAGAAAAACTAGCTAACATGCACTTACATTCGACCATGTGCGAACACACCACATCGAAAGGGATCTCATTCCCAGATTGAGAATTCCTGGTAACTGACCAAGTGCCTCCAGTCTCCCAGAGAATGGCATCAGCCCTTATATCTGATCAAGTGGGAACACATCCCTTAATCACATTAGAATGTCCATGCACTCACATATGATCATGTAAGACTACATCCTACAGTCATATCAGAACGGCCCTCAGTCCCAGAATGAGTTTTTTTGGTAACTAACCAGGTGCCTCCATTCCAAGAATGGCATCATCCCTTATATCTGATCAAGTGGGAACACCTCCCTCAATCACATCAGAATGGTCATCCGCTCACATCTGATCATGTAATACTACATCCTACAATCATATCAGAATGGCCCTCAGTCCCAGACTGAGTTTTCCTGGTAACTAACCAGGTGCTTCCATTCTAATAATGGCATTTACCCCTTACATCTGATCATGTAGGGACCAATCCTACAGTCACATCAGAATGGCTTAGCACTCATATCTTACATAGAAGGAACCAAATCCTCTTACCATGATAGAATGGCTCATCCCTTACATCTGATCATGGAAGGAACCTAATCGTCTCACCATGTCAGAATGGCTCTCGCTCTCATCATTTCCCCTTGGAGGGAACCTCGATCTAGAGAACACCAAGCTTCTCCCTAAAGTACTCAAACTTCACTCTGGCCAATGGCTTCATCAACACATCAGCTATATGTTCTTCTGTTGCAACATACTGGAGCTTCACTGCTCCTCGCTGCACCATATCCCTGATATAGTGATATTTGATATCATACTGAAGTAGCACCTCAAAGTGCTCTTCCTATCAATGGCACTTCCTTCCCAATATGAATCCACATAACCCTCCAGGTTAATCTTCTGATTTGCCTCATACTTGAGCCCATAATCAACTGTACCCTTCAAGTACCTCACTGTATGCTTTGTAACCATCACGTGAACATGTCTCAATGTGTTCATAGCAAAGCAAATATATGGTCTTCTATTTGTCAGGTAAATCATTTGACAATACACTGTGGCATCAATCGACTTTGATGAAGAAACACTCAATAGCTTCAGGTTTGATGCCATAGGTGTGGTCATGTACTTGCAGTCCATCATCTTGAACATCTTTAGGATCTCTACTGCATACTTCCCTTGTCCGAGGAAGATTCCATCCTCATTCTACCACACCTCCATGCCTAGAAAATAGTGCATCAACACATAACAGGAGCATCACCGGTCTTTCGCCTTCAACCTTGAAGCAAAGGTTGGAATTCGCTTTACTCTCAATAAATCCTATAGTCATAAATAATTTGTCCATCCTGTCGTACCATGTCGAACCTTGGGATCTTCTGCAGTCACTCCCTCTGAAGCGGAGCATCATGCTCCCTATGTCTTTCATACTCTATGCACTGCAACATTCTGTACCAGAGTGACAAGTAGCTTCCTCTGCTACTAACATTATATGTATCCATCTAGGATCACTAGATACCAAGATCCTCTATCTTGAACTTTTTCAAAAGTTCTTCTCACACCCATCTGTGAGCTTTTCATCCTCTATCAACCTTGTAGCAAAGGTTCAGATCTTCATCAAACTCCTCATGTATGTGTTATCCCATGGGTGTCTTCTAAGCTCGTACAAGACCTTCTTTCATTTGCACACATGATTCTTCCTATCATGTGTATTTCTAGTGGCTGCAAATGTCTCTTCGTAGTCTATGCCTCGTGCTACGAATCTTTCCTTATATCCCATGATGTTTCCATCTACTGCATGATGGAACTATGAACTACAACCTAGACATCATTCTTCTTGAACTGGTCTTCCCTTTCTTCTTGGTTACTTCTTCATGGATGGAAGGTTTTTCATTAATGATGTCATTTCATTCGTCATATTTTTCTTCATCTTGAACTATCGTCACTTGTTCTTCGGAACAAGTCTCATCCTTCTTTGCTTGTAGGCAATTTTACACGATCTTTCCTACAAGTCAAATGCATTAGTTGTATGGTTAGAAACATTTCACAAGGTATGAAAAACTCTTATGCATAAATATATGATCATGCAACTACTTTAGCCAATGCAACATCCATCCATATCTCACAGAAACTTTCTAGATGCCTTCCATCTCTACCAGGACAACATTGAGATTGTGCACTAATCTAATATGTCAGCAAAGAGGTTTCATTCTAGATAAGTATCAATGGAGAGTTGTATAGCACCATGAGCTACTTACCCATTACATGCATATTAGTAGTATACTGTCATTAATGCAAACATTCTATCATGCATAATACATAAACTGAAAATGCATAATCAAAACAATATCATGAAACGATAATTGAATACTTATCTTTATTTGTTTCGTGGGTAGACTCCTTCTTGATCCTTCCGCTTCATCATCTTCTTCATTCATGACTTCATCATTTCTTATCCAAATCCTCAAGATGGATAAGAGGTTATTCAAGAATTGAGTCTGTCATATTCCTCATTGCTTGAGGGATCTTCTTTCGATGGTGAGAGCTTGATCTTCAGTTGCTCCCATCTTATCTTTTCTTAATATGAGTCGAACTTCTTCTTATTCCCAGAGTCTATTGAAAGTAATCACTTCCTTCTAGCACACATTCCTTGAATGAATTAATCCCATGATCCTGGGAGGCCATTCAAGGAGGTTATCACAACTTCTGCATTCTCCACTTCTTCTTTTACCGCTTCAAGTTGTTCTGCATTCCGGATCTTCACATTCTTCAATTGTTTTCTCAAAGGCATCTTCTGATTTATGTTCTTCCCTTCAAATAGTTTGGTCAAGGAATCAAACATCGTCGGTGTCTTTAGGGAAGACACTTGTGGTACAATGTGATCCTTGATTGAATCAATAATGATCTTCTTGGCATTGACCAAGTTCTTCTGGTGTAAGGCTTTTAGCCTCATCTCCCTCTAGAACTTGAACCTCTCTACTCATGTAGGTGTCCAATTCATTTTCTTCAGAGAGATCAAATACTTCCATGCTTGGAATTTTTCGACTTAAACAATCTTATCATCAAGCTGATGTGATAGATCACTTTCAAATGAGAACCTCAAATAAAAATAGCAAAATATTAGATCTTACCGATTTGAGGTGTTTGTCCTGGTTCCGGAGCTGGTTGATTTAGGGTTTGTCAGAGAAACCCTAATTTTCAAAACTTGGAATATTTTAGAGATGATTGGATAGAATGATAGATATATTCAAGGAAAGCTGTCCAACGTACTCCTTTTCTGAAAACAGTGGGGGGAAGCTCCTGGAACAAGAAGCCCTAGTTTTCCAATTTCTTCTATAGAAATTTCTGTTACTGTTTCTACGGTATCTCCGAAATTACTACTCCTTCATACTGTGGTATCGCATGCTAGGAGAAAGAGCCAGTTCCATTATTTCAAAAGCTTTATCCTTTGCTTTTAGCCAGTCATTATCACTCTCAAAATTATGTCTACCAAGTCCAATAGACACCGAAAATAGTTTTTGTCTTCTTATACATATAATCATCTTCAACTTCCCTTCAGAATAGTCTGAGGCATCTGAGGATCGGGTGAGAAGAGGAACTAATGAATTCATTTCGAAGTTGTACCTGCAAAACAAAAAAATGATCCAGTAGGAGATCCGAGGAGGAGAAGTGACTTGTCCGTCGAGGCTCTGATACCATGTTAAATTTGAGCATATAGATCTGTAGACAAACACACAACTCACAAAGAAGATCTCACAATTTACTCAGCCATTGAAGAATGAAACAGTGCAAAAGGCTTGCAGCTGTGAATGCTTTCATTAATCAAAAAAGTAATCCAGATAATAATTACAATGATGTAAAATGGCTTTAATAGCCACAAGCAATTTGAATCCACATGAGGAAGTTCGAATTGATGACTCTACTTGACTGTAGGTAACCAAGACTTGTTTAAATCACTATTGGAGGACCCAGTAGTTCACTGTCCTTGTCTAAATCATAACCGGAGC
>LPNX010995521.1:351174-518310 GCA_001517045.1 Pseudotsuga menziesii | reverse complement strand
CTATAAATAGACTGGATGGACTCCCGATTTAGACATGACTCCCGATTTAGACATATGACCAAATTTGGACAAGGGAGGATTAATAATCCTAACATCTACATTGTGTTACAGAGTGGTCTGCAAACTTGTTTCTCTATGTTATAGAGTGAATCATGTGTTGTTGTCTTTTCCCTGTGGTTTGTTGTGTTGTGCACCCTGGTTTGGATCTAAACTGTATGAAATATATACGAGTGGAAGAGACATAGAATGTGCTTGATAAACCTAGTGTGAAACCTCACAATAAGATAAGAGTGGCTGGTGAATCTGCTCTACACATCCTGAAGAGCACTGGAAGGGAAGGTGTATCCTGAGGGACTGTGGAGTAGAGAAGGGGACACTTCCTTGTGTTGGGTGTGTAGGAAAAGTGGATGTCATGCCAGAAAGATCTTGTGAAGGTGTCCTTAGCTCTATGGACGAGCTCACTAGCTTAACAGTTCTTCCTATACACTACCTTAGCATCCTGATAAACCCAAACATAGATTGGCTTGATTGTGAACAGTATGATAAACCCAATTGTACATTGTCTTGGCTGAGCAGCCTGATAAACCCAACTAGTAGTTAGATTGGTTGTGTCTTGTTGTGCATTTTGGCTTTGTGAGTAATCCTTGGCTGGGTGATCCTGATAAACCCAACATTGTGATGGCTTGACTATGGATAGTCTAATAAATCTATCAACTAGTTGGCTTGGCTGGTCCTAATTGTGAAAGTTGGCTTGACTGTGAACAGTCTGATAAACCCAACTGTATGTTGGCTTGGCTGAGTAAGCTTGATAAATCGAGCAATGCTTGGCTCGTAAGCCTACAGCCTGATAAACCCAACTTGTTTTTGGCTTGGCTGGACAATCTAATAAACCTAATTGAAGGTTGGCTTGACTGTGTGTGTTATGATATGGTTGTGTGTAAGTCTGTTGTTCCCTGGTCCCTTATGGAAACCATTCCCAGCTTAGGGGTGGAAATTTTGTTGAGATATTGATGAACACAACTGGCCTATGGTTGGGTGGAACATTGCAACCACATTGCTAGTTGTGGGACAGCTCCATCATCCAAGATAAGCGTTCTCTGTTATTCATGTTTATGGAATTATTTTCTTATGAATGACTATATGGGGTATGTATAATTCTTATGAATGTGATGAATGCTTGTTAATGTTTCAATAGAGTTACTGTTGATGAATGTTTATGAACAAAAATCTATAATTGTCTTGTATGTTTTAATGCATTTTTCCTAAGTTCATGGAGACTAAAACCATGTTACAAAGTTAGAATGCCTCTAACTTAGCGTTTCCGCCCCTTGAAATCCTCCTGGGGAAGGCGAAAGGCGGAAATCGAAAGAGAGTAGTTGGAAAATGGAAAAATGTGGGTTTTCTCACCCCGGGATCCTCCTATGGAAGGGAAGAAGGCAGGAAATAGAAGAATGGCTGAAAGTTCTAAGAAAGAAGTTAACTTTCTGATTTCTAAAGTCCGAGTTCAGAAAGCGGAAGTCAGAAGTGCAGAAAAAGGCTAGGGTTGAACGTAGATTCTATGATTTCTGAGTTCTGGGAGGAAGGCAAAAAGGTGATCGAAGGATCCCATCGAACGTTGATTCTCTGATTTCCGAGCGGAAGGCTCAAAGGTGATCGAAGGATCCCGTCAAACGTTGACTCTTCGATTTTTGAGCTCCAGGAGTAAGGCGGAAAGGTGGTCAAAGGATTCCATCGCACGTTGATTCTCCAATTTCTGATTATTGAGTGGAAGGTGGAAAGGTGGAGGGCAGAAGGTTAATGTTTCCATCGTTTTTTTTTCTCCTGATTCCTGGATTTCGTAATGGAAAGGCGAAAAGGGGAGTGCAGAAAGGACATGTTGAGTACCAAAAAAAAAACTTTATGGTCGCATAAGGGATCTGTCAAGGGTGGAATGAATGTTACAGTGCCTTCAAAGCCTGAGAATGAAGGTTGAAGTGTGTGTTAACATCCATTCCCTATGTTTCAAAGGAGAACAAAGGTTCTTGAAGTAAATATTTTAAATTATCCACAATAGGGGGTATGGGGACATTACACTCCTCCTGTATGAAATCATCCCAAAGATGATACCATGTAGGCACGTTCTCATGAGAAACAATGGACTCAACAAAAATAGGCCATGGCTTTGTCACGCCATTTAGTTTTGTACGAACCAACTTTGCATCCACCACCCTCTCACCCACTACTCCAAGCTCATATCAAACCTGTGTAATCATGGTAAGATAGGTGACCATGTTCTCCCTTAACACCATTTTCTGATTTGCATTGGAACTTTGGTAAAGGTGTTGATGCCTGGAAAATCCTAGGTACCGATAGTAGGGATTCTCCCCAATAACTGTTCCCAATTAGATCATTTATCGTTTGGTGTGGGGAATCCGTCTGGTTAGTGGCCCAGCTACCGTAGAATTAAATGAAGTATTAAATTTATTTTACTGGTTGGGTCCTAGTCCACCATTTATGTGTGTTTTTTATGTTTTTTATAAATGATATGCATGTTCCTAGATTAAATACAAATGACCAAGGAACAAAGATCTCACAATGTGATGTGTAGGTTATAACCTTCTGTCTTATCCTCTTTGTTCCCAAATCACTGAAATCAAGAACAACTAATCTAATCTACTCTATCTAACCTATCCCTAGGGAGAAATATTACTATTTATAAGAGTAATGTACTACACTTTCTACACAAAGAATTTACAGGTAGCTGATAAATTCATAATACATAAATACAACATAAAAGATAACATAGATATAGCTCAATGTTGTTAAAGAATTCACTACTCATTTACTGCATAATATTCATAACATGGAAATGAAATCATTCACAGCATAGAAATAGTTCAGCAGCTAGAATGATCTCACAGATTTGCATAGTAAGCCAAAACAGAAATAGTTCTTATATTCAGAAATCTACACAGCATGCATTTGAAACTCAAGCAACCCCTTCTCCAGCAAAACTTCGGTCCTCTTTATTATAACAAGAAATAGCTCTTCTTACAAAAAATAATTCTCATATGACAGCTAGAAAAGTCCCTCTCCTATTTGAATCTACCTATATTTATACATTGCAAAAATGACTTTTGGTCTCCCTGCCCTTTGGGCTTCCTCAACTTTCGGTTACAAAAAAAAAAAAAAATTCTAGCATGTTCACTAATAACATAAGATAAATACAAAATATTACAATTATATTTCCAAGTGTAGATGGGACAAAACCACTCAAGTGGGCCCAGTCAACTCATTGATGAATTGTTTCCACGCCATAGCATATGAAGCAATGATTCCAAAATCTGTTGGTTCTAAGAATCTGAACGTGACCTCGTGTTTAGACAGTTGAGTCTTTATATCAGCCACCCTTGGTGGGATTACTCGAAGCTAATCTTCCAAAAGGTAATTACTCACTGCATCTTGATCAACCATACTCTTAATCACCTTTTCATTTAATCCTTTAATCAGTTGTATGCTAAGTTCCTCTTCCTGCAGTCAGTCATGCAGTTGCTTCAAGTGTTCTTCATGTGTTGGAAACTCCTGCAACCTCTTTGTTGAAGAGGTCTAACATTTGTTGAGTTACGAGCTCCTTCTTATAGAATTCGCCACATTTGTCTGATGTCTTCTCGACTGCATCTATCATTCTCTCAGCAGCTCTGTTACTGAAATTCATGAGATCATACTCGAGCTGCAACCTTTATAGACTCTTCACAGGTGCATTTTCAGGGGGTTCCTCATTTGCCTCCAACCAATTCATATGTCCTTGTATGGTCTCTGCAATGTTATGGGTCTTGTCTTTGAATTCAGTAGCTACGACTGAGATATCCTACAATCTAGCGTCTACTTTCTTGATTTTGAAGACCTCTTCTATGAGCTTAACCTGCACTTGATATATTTTACCTCTAAGTAGGAGAGCATGCTCTTTCAGAGGTGTTATGTCCATCTTTCATTCATTGATTTCCTTCAATAATACTTCCAAGGAACTATTTTGGGATTCTAGTTCCGTAATTCGAACTTTATAATGCTATGTTTGTCGATCAACTATGTATTTCTGTGTTTACATTTCTGCCATCTTGCTCTCTAATTTCTACTTCTCCCCATCAAGGGCCCTATTTGATAATTTCAAAGCATCTCTTTCTTCTTCTAGTATCTAGAAGTCCTGTTGAAGCTTCTCAAAATATGAGAGAGTGGCTTCATTATTTCTCTTTGACTCCCGGCCCACTCTTTCCTCTTACTTTAAAACCTCCTTCATCTCTGCCATTTTACCCTTATACCGATCAAGGGTTTCCGTAAGCTTACTAATATTATGAGAATTTGCATGTGCAGTTGCAATACCCATGGAGGCCATTTGTTTCGGGTCTTCCTCTACATCTTTTACAACCGTCTTCTCGGTCACTGTGGTGATCTCGGGTTGGATTCCCATTTTCAAAGTATTCTCTGTTCTCCACACAATGGACTTCCTTTTGGGATCAAAATATACATTTTCCAGGCATGCAACTTCATGTTGTTTGGACAGGGTAAATGGAACCAACCCCAATTCAAACATAGGGAGATGTCCTCCTGTAAGTATATTGCCTAAAGTGGAAGGAAGGTTCTCGGTGCTGACCTGGGTAGGATATTGTCCCTACTTTTCATTATCTAGCTCTTCTTGATCTTTATTCCTTTGGTATTCTATCACCTCTCCCTGGTTGTGTGCTTCTTGTTCTGGATTTTGAGTTTCTTGTTCTAGATTTTGGACTTCTTGAGCTATTGATCTTTCCAACTCTGCAATATTCTCTTTGATAGCTTCTTATTTATTTCTCTATTCTTCTTCCTTCTCTTTCCTGGAAGCTTCTTCTTCCTCCTTTTCTTGCTAGGCTTCTTCAACTAAATGTTTCCTTGCACCTTCTGCCAGTCTTTGTGCAGTCTCTTCCTTTGCTTTTCTTACAGCTTCTTCCTCTTGTCCCTTTGGCTCTAGATTGTTGCATCCACTGCCTTTAACTCTAGCTATTGTGGTATTCCTTTTAAGCCACTTGTTCAAAGTGGTCCTGTTGCAAACATTCTTGTATATCTCTTCATCCTTATCCACATAATTGGCATATTCAAAATTTACCTTGAGGAGTGCTCGATGGGCTGCAACCCTGCCTTGAGAATCATTTCGGTGAAATCTCTTTTCACCGAAATGAAATATTTCTAGTTCCTTAACGAACTCAGGGGCGTTCTTGACTTTATCAAACTTATAACTCCCCACATAAAAAGGTATTGGTGGAAACACAGCTTTTTTTATATCAAACAAGTGACTTCCAAAGCCATACAAGAAAATTTGCCACACAGCTTCCTTACGAACTATGTAATCTGTAGCGTATTTTGGCAGCAATGAGGGTGCTTTAATACCCCAATACATCCTAAGGTATGTGCCTTCTTCAGACAAGAAGTTATCCCCAAACTCCTTGATGGATTCCAAAGCACCTCCATACAAGCATTTGCACTCCTTTAGGAAAACTAGTTGGTACAGAGGCATCAAAAACTCTTCACAGATTAGCTTGTAGTGACTGTGGTATTTGTGAGTCCACAGTATCTGATAAGCTACATAAATAGGGGATTTCCCTCCCTTCCATGTGCAGTTGAGCTTCTCAAATGGGTGAAAGCAAAGTATGCAGTCAACCAAAAAAGATCCCATATAGAATTCAGATTTTCTTTGGTGCAAACCTTCTTGGGCTACAGTAATGGAGGTAGATATGCTATTGGCTACTATGTCAACCCAGTTGAGAACTTTCCCTTTCATGGCTACATGGTAAATCAGTGGGATCCATCCAAACTTATAAGATCTACCGTCAGCTCTGCCAAAAATCCTATTCATCATCAACACTACCATTTTGTATGGGGTACGTAAATGAGCAGTTTCGTATTCCCCAGACTGTTTATGCCTAAAAGTATTTCCTTCAGCTACCATCATCTTTATTGTATCTATGTAATCAATTTTTAATCCCTTTACCCAGTAAGTTGTCCCTCTAATTTATGACGGTGGCAGGTTGTATGCTTTTGCTATAAATCCAGGTGTGAAGGATGCAAATCCTTTATCCTCCACATTGTTCATCATCATCCCTATTGCATCCACTTTGGAAAAAATCCATCTGATGACCTCAGTGAAAGGAAAAATCTATATTCTAGTGGATACCTTGGTGATTCTGGATCTCAGTATGTTATCATATAAGGCTAGGTCCTCCAACCCTCTTCTCCACGAGCATGTGGTAGATTTGACCCCATTTGAATTCAGGTTCAGCCCCAGTGACTGACTTTGTATCCTCATATATTATTTCCACCCTTGGTATGGGGAATATTTCTGTATCTGAATCATACTCTACGATCTTGGCCTTCTTTTTTCCCTTCTTCGTCATACTATCTTGTACAAGCTTTGACTGCAATAACACAGAAAATGTCTTAGCATTTACATCATTAAACAAACTCATGCATTCGGAAAAAATAATTATTATGGCATCAAAACACGCTAAGCAAACCATTTAAGAAACAAGTTTAGTTGTGTGTTATTTTACCACGTTCTCCTTGCCCATCGGAACAAGAAAACCACCGCAGCTCAACTGGACAAAAACTTGGGTTAACAAAATCTTGTAGCACATGCGAAATTCAACTAGGGAAGATTATGCATTCTAAACAACCTAAAACTTTAACCCCCCTCTTTCCATCGGTCCTGAAAAATCTCTAAAAAACCGTAGGTAGCACAGCGGCGATGCCCTATGTTCAACCACCAGGATCAAAATCCCTCAGCGGGGAGATACAGTATAAAAGCCATAACCTAAAAGGATTTCCTGAATCAAACAAAACGCAACCTCCACCACCACATAGGGTCGAGAACTAGGTCAGATCCATGCCGACAAAAATCTCAGGCCTCTGCGAATTCATCATTAGCTACCAAGCCCGTGGGAAAAATGCCTTAGAATGAAAATGGTGAAGCTCCATGGGAGTAGCTAAGGTGGCCATGGCAAGGTCAAAAACTTTTAATAAGAAAGGTGCTAAACCTAAAACGCAAGGAGGAATCCTTTTTAAAACCAAAGCAACAAACCTAACAAATCGCTACACGGCGTATCGAAAACTGGCAAGTTGTAGTTCAATCAACCACCAATCAAAACAAGGTAAACGAAAACCTACCTGAAAGGAAAAAGCTCGATAGCAGTCATGGAGGTGGTGTGCCATGAGAGCTCTGGATGGCGGTCTCGACCAATCATAATGTATTCCTTGAACGGGATAAAAATAACAACTAACAGTTCTAAACGCTCATGGTCAATAAAATAAAATGGTAAAAACCCATTTTCACCGGCGTGTATATAGACAAAAACGGGTAAAAACCACTTAAAGCGGTAGGTAAAAATGCACGCGCGAGGTTAAACGTTGTTAGTGCCAAAAAATAGCGCATCGGACGATCAAAACTAAGTCGAGTTGAAGAGAAACCCGCTAACGGTGGCTCAATTGTTCGTAACGCAACCACTCCTATCGGTTCAAATCCTAGCAAGACACTCGCCTTAAGTCGTGACTTCGGCAGTCGAAACGGCATCAAAAGAAACCATTGAATGACAGTCGTCATAGCGGCTTAAAGATGACAACTCTCCCGATGAAGCAGCCTTGGTGAGGATCGGGCGGTCGAGAAACAACCCCTCCCGCCATTGCGACAGAAAAAAGAAACGTCATCCGATGTAGAGGGTCGCAAAAATCAGAACAAGTTCTGATACTCAACCTACAAGCATGCCTATCATTGCGACCCAATCTCTGGAAATCTTTTGATGCATCAGAAAGCAATGAGTCTCTCCGCACTCATGAAAAAAAATTCGCTGCAACGGCTCGAAGAACCAAACTCATCCGTTGTCACAGCTAGATTCTCGCAAAAATCCCGCTACAGCGGCTCCAATAAAACAAGCAAAGCGCAATAGAAACCAACCGTTGTAGTGGCTCCAATCTTGAAAACCGTCTGCTATAGAGGGTTAAACATGAAGATTCATCCGTTGTGGCGGATCAAAAATGTTTTTCTTCCTTAGTGTAAAAACCAATTTCCTGAATTTCCCCATGATGAAAACAAGCCATGAATGCTGGACTTCAGACTTCAAATGTATAAGTAGAAAAAACTAAAACTTTAAACAGGGGTCCTAAAAATGCAAAAACATTTGTGGTAATATTTGCAGCAGCAACAAAAGGTTGGTCAAACCAGTCTACATCTTATGAGCATAGTCTTTCCCAGAAATGTGTGGTATGACATGGTCTTTAATTACATCAATTAATATTATTTTTACTTTAATGTTCAGTTTATCAAAAGAGGCATTATCAGCTGCAACTATAGGAATAGTGACAGGATGAGCAACAGTATTATTGACTATTTTCCATACTTCATTCTCCTGTAATATCACTATAATCCTATCCTTGCATGGGATAAAATTAACTACCCCATCCAACCTGTCCTCTAGCCCAAGTCTGGTAGCCATCACTGCAAAAATGTCCAAGTACATGTTTCTTGTCAAAACCCCATTTTCCGGCCTTTTTTCTCCGGGTCTGAAATTGATTTATGTGTGTAATTTTCAGCCTTAAACAAAACTATGATACCATAAAAAAAATTTAGTAACCTGTTGAGGCCTGGAAATTCGCAGGCAACAACAACAAGGGATTCTCCTTAGTCAACGTTCCTGTCACGTCCCCGTCCCTCATCCGGCGAAGAGGACGCGAACAACGCAACAACAAAGCCGGGCAAGATGCCCAATGAACATAAACAGAAAACAAATGCTGGAATTAAGCATACACAGATGCATTTATCTCAATCATACAGCGGAAGCAAACACACACATTCCAGCAATCTCCATGTTCATTATAATTCATTTAACACCAATATAAATTACAGAGATGCAGTAAACAGCGGCACTTATCTATTGATGAAGAATTTCACCCGCAACCAGCTACGTCGCTGCAACGTTCCACCCAACCATAGGCCAGCTTGCTCATCAATCTCTCAGCAACGCTACCACCCCCGAGCTGGGCATGATTCCTCCGGAATAAGGGTCAATTGCAGGCTTATACATAGCCAAGGGGACATAAACAACAAACCAATCACAGCTGGGTTTCACAAGCTGTCAACAAACAAGCCAAGCCAGCACAGTCCAAGGTTCAAGGGACAACCCAGAGTTGGTTTTGGCCCTAACGTGGCCAAAACAACTCAGCTGCAACCCAAACTAGGGTACCTTAGCAACCCAATTTCACAATAAAAACAGTGGTAACCTTCCACAGCCCACGGTGGATAAGAAACAGCACTCCGGCATAGCTATGGGAGACTCAAACGCAGCTCACAGCAGAAAAACGGCTCACCACAAAACCCCAGTGGCCCAAAACGCAGTTGGACACCACTGCCAACAAAAAACATGGGGAAGACAACAGCCCCAAAGCAAAACAGTGAGCACGACTCACAGCAGGGAAAAATGACCCAATTAACCTGTGAGACAGCCAAAAACGTGAATGGCCCTTCACAGTCAGTCGTGGATGCAAGAGCACGGCTCTCAGCTCACTATGTGCGCCCCAAATAGAAGAATACCTGTGCGTGGGTAAACAATCCGACCCAGCAAGGAAAAGAACAGACAATGGAGGCCCTGCGTGAAGAAAAACAGCTCCGTTTTTGCCCGTGGATGCACACACAACAGGAAGGACACGATTTTGCAGTTCGTGGGTACTCAGCAACTCGTGGGGAGAGGAAGAAAACCTGCGTGAGACCCAAAAACGCCCAGAGCCCTTGCATGAGAAGCCAACAGACCAAAATCGTGGTAGAGTGTAAAACTGACCAGGGAAGAGTGCGTGAGGGAGAAGAATGGGCAGACATGGGTGGAGTGGGAAATTGGGTAAGGCTGACAGCCTGCCACAACCACCACCACTTCAGCAATAACTCCCCCAACCATAACTCCTCAACCACCAGCTGAGCATTAAAGAGGTTGACAAGGTTGGGTGAGACAAAAGGTGACAAACAACAAAGGTGGAAAAACAAGAAGGTAATAAAACATGGGTCTTTCCCCCATAACCAAGGTTTGACATCCCCCACCCCTTATCCTTTTGAATCATGCCCTTTTCATTCCACATTGCACTACCGTAGCTGGTTGTGGTTTTATTTTATTTGATGTGCGGTTTTACATGATGTCAAATTATAAGGTGCCGGATAGCACGACAAACCATCGGCAATATCCCCATTGCCGAACATACACAACCAAATCGATGGTGGGGATTTTACCTTGAGCTCCTCACCATGATTAATTACAATATATGCATCATGCAAACGGGGTCGAAACCGGGGACATGACAGTTCCCAACTAGCCCATGACTGTTTGGTGTAGGGAATCCGTCCGGTTTGCGATCCGGCTACCGTAGATCAAGTAACAAAAGAAAAGGTTTTACCGGTTGCGGCCCGGTCCACCGTGTATATTTTTGTGTTTTTTAGTTTTAAGTATGATATGCAAGTGCCTATCTAAAATGCAGATCGATAGAGAATACGAGGAGCGGTCACAATGTGATGCGCAGGTTCTTACCTCTCGTCTTAAACTCTCTCACATCTAAATCACACACAGCAAGAAATTAAAACTAGCTACCTAACCTATCCCTAGGGAGCAAAATTGTCATTCATTAGTGAGTAATGTGTTTTGTACATGCATTATGAAAAATCACAGATAGCTGATACTTCTTTCAAAAACGCATGAACATTAAAGATATTTGAACACCCAGATAGCCAATTGTTTATGAACAACATTCATTACTCATAGTGGAAATTTTCATAAAATAAACCAGAGAACATTCATACAAGAACATAGGTTCAAAAAGTTAGAACGATCTCACAGTTAATGGACACAAAGCTGAAAATGAAATAGTTCCTCTTCAACAAATCCATAGCACAACATTTGAATATTCCACCAATCTTTCTCCAACAGGAAAACTGTAATTATCTATTGCAAAAGGAAATAGTTCTTCTTACAATATGTCTTCACAAATCTAACTGGGAAAAAGTCATTAGTCCCTCTAACTTTCCTACATTTATACAAAAACAGCAAAACCTTTGGGTTGCCCCACCGGGTGACCTTTGGGCTCCCCCAACCGTTTAATCTCACAATTTTGTCATTTGTGAGTGCTCATGATTTATGCAATACGTTACATTTCAGATTTATGAATTAAGAGCATTTTTATGAAAAAAGGACTAGCTTGGTAACTGCCGAACTTTTCCAAGCCTGGGCCTCTGCCTCTATTTATTTTGCTCAGTAATTTGTTGGTCTCTTGCTAGATCCAGTAGAGCTTAGACCTGACTTTCTTCTTCTTTTCTCTGCTTCTGCTTCTTCGTTCCTCAACCACTTCCTTCCTTGCTGTCTCCCTTCTACTTTGTATTTTAAACACATCTTACTCGCAGTAATCGTCATGTCATGAAAATAACAGATTTTAGACCATTTAGGGTTTATTAAAGTAACATGAACTGTATCAATACATGCATTCTGTAAAATGAATTCAAAACAATGTTAATGCATGATAATGCAAAGAAAATCCTGATAGCTGGGCCTGGAATCCGCTAAATCCACTTAAAAATAAAAGCCCGATAAAACAGGCTCCCTATCTCAAACCAGGCCGCATCTAGACCCATTCGACATCCTCCGAAGAAAACAACAAAAATGACATAGTAACCGCCATAGAAAAATAGAGTGGAAGCACACAAGAAAGCCGAGAAAATACTAAGCATCAGGCGAAAACATGAACTCTCCTTGGTGGGCGGAAAACTACGGATCGGACGATTAGTTCGTCAAGGAGCCGCAACGGCGGGAGATGGACAGACTACGGGCTCCGCAGAAAAATAACATATCGCTAATCGGAGGCTCGGAAGACTAAACCGCATTTCGTCAGCACATAAACCAACTAACTGTCGGAGAGATGGCACACTATGCAGCCGCAACGGCGGGAGACGGAAAGACTACGGGCTCCGCGGAAAATAAAATATATCGGCGAGCGGAATAACTAAGGACTACGGAAGAATAGTCCTATTCACAGCCGCAACAGCGGAAGACCATCAGACTGCGAGTTCCACGGTCAACATAAAACATCGGCGAAAGGAAAATTTATATGGCGAATGGTTAGTCTGCTGAGGAGCCGCAACGACAGACGACATAAGGACTATGGCTTCTGATTAATGTTATAAACCGTTCCGAGAGCGAAAAGCAAAATATCGTAAAGTCAAAACCTTGGCATCGAAAAATAAAAGAGCTAACCGTCGGAACATTCAGCGTCTAGCTTCCGCAACGGCGGAAAACGTAAAGATTACGGCTTCCGTTTTATTGTCCAGAAACTTTCGACAACGAAAATTTATTGGAAACAAAGTATTAAGTGTTCAAAAGATTTAGGCTGGGGAGTGATGAAAATAGTTCGTTTAACCCCCGAAACAGTGACAATGAAGAGAAACAAGCTCCGACTTGAACGTAGACAGACTTCCGATAGCGATGAGGGAAATCATTCAGACCAAAAAAGACATCATTTTCAAAACTCCACCATTAACGCGCTTGCCGACACGAAGCAGTTTTCCGAAAAGCATGAAAGCAATTGACCTCACTTCAAACCAAACTGTAGCAGAGGGAAGAACAAAACAGAGTTCATGAATCCACACACTCCCAGGCAAGATAAAATAAAAAAAGGAGGGTCCAAAATTTCAAAAAATTTGGGAGAAAAGTTGCAGCTGCAACATAACCCCAACCCAGTTTCAGTTTCAGCACTACATATGGTTTAATGCCCAAACCCCATCATGCATTGCATTTAAAAAATTATAATTTTACTAAAAACTTGAAACACATGAGATATATTTTCAAATCTGAAAATGTATGACAGCCCTAGTTTCTTACTTAGAAAATTAATTCAGGCAACACACATGAAAAATTAAAAGACTCATATTTTTACCAAATTGGTCCAAGAAAAATCTTTTCTTCTGAGAGATTTTTTACTTCTTCAGAGACAATTTCACTCAACAAAATGCAACAATACTTATCTCATTTTCCATCTCGAAAAAATGTGCTAGAAAAACACACTAACAAACTTTTGTACGGATTCCTCAATTTCTGCCACACATTTGACTATATGGACGCCTCAATTTATGTGTTGTACATTGCCTCAAAATTTGTGCATGTATGGATTGTTGTATGTACAGCAATAAATGCTAGTACCTGCCTTGAAAAATCGTGTTGTACAGATTTGTAATTCTCCCTAAAAAAGCGTGCCTACTTTACCTCGATTTATGTGCTGCAAATTTGTACAATAGCATTAAATGTTGTACAACTACATTAGAAATCGTGCCTTTTGCTGGTACAATTGTCTAGAAATTCATTCCCTCCTTTCTCTTCCTATTTCTTGGAATTTGTGCAAGGGTTTTCTCTCTAGTTCTCCTCTTCTCTCTTGCTCCTCCTCTCCCCAAAAGTTCTCTCTTTGGAATGTGAACAATGAATTAGGTTTGCCTTTCCCAAGCCTTTTTTTTAGTTACTCTCATTTCCAAATCAATGGCTTAGATTAAAACCCAACTAAATGAGATATAGGGCCCATCTCATTTCCTCATTAAAAATTACTTTTTAAATATTAAATGAGAATTGAATGCACACCCACATTTAAATCTCATAAAGTCACTTTAAAATCATAATAACTCAAACTCACATTAAAAATGCCACTTTATAAAATAAAGTCATTCTCACCTTTTTAAATAAGCTAGGGACCACTTATTAAAGTGTCCTTGTCCACCCCAAGGCATGAATGGACAAACACTTCCTAGGTAAAATTTCAACATATTTTTCCTATTTTTTTAAATTGGACTATGGAGTCCTAGTATACCTATTTGATGCTTTGCATACACCCATGCACCCGTGCACCCTCACCTGATGAAAATATTCCTTAATTTGATTTGTCTTCAGTTAGCTAGAGTAATTTTGGGTTAATGTTAGTTGTCTTCAGTTCATTAGGTGAATTTGAGTCATCTTCAATTAATTAAAGTAATTTTGGGTCAATTCAAACTATCCGATGGTGCATGGGAGTGATTTTAGGGGAATTCAAGTCCTTCTTGGTGCATTAGAGTTGTCTTCGGCGCATGGGAGTGATTAAAGAGAAATTAGAGTCCTTCTTGGTGCATTTGAGTTGCTTTGAATGCATGGGAGTGATTTTAGGGAAATTTGAGTCCTTGGTGCATTCAAGTTGTCTTCAGTGCATGGGAGTGATTTGGGGGAATTCGAGTCAGTTTTGGATGTTTGAGTTAGTCTTGGTAAATTTTGACTGATCCTCAGTGGCTGGGAGTGTTTTTCTGGTGGAATCAAGTCAGACTAGATAGATTCGAGTTGCTCTCTTGAGAACTTGAATAGGTCATTTAATGGACTAGACAACCTCTTAGTGATTTGGAGTGTGACTTCTTAGTGGTCTTGAGTTAGTATCTTAGAAGGAATTCGAGTTGATTTTGGGGGGTCATTCATTTTCATTTATTCATTGATTGATTAATGATTATGCTTTCCCACTGTGGATGGTTGCTCTCCCTTGAATGAGAAAATATTAAGAAAACCCTCATCTATCACAAGGCCCAAAAAAAACTTTATCTATGAAACACGCCCTATTCTACTACTAAAATAAATTAATAAGTGTAATAATAAAATGTTGTTTATGCTTAAGAAAACATACAATACTCTCCACTCTACTTTTTTCCCATGAATTAGGAAAGCTAAGAAGGTAATTATTTCCTTCAACATTATGTAACAAGCATTTGATTGATGGACTTTATTGTTTTGTAGTTTAAATCTCATTAGATAGCAAAACCATAGCTCATAATCCTTGTCTATCATCATTAGAATACTTCAAACTTCCTAAGACAAGGTTTATGTATAGATTGATATTCAAATAAGGGTATCACTATAAAGATTTTAGTTTAATTCTTTACAACTTAGAAGAAATGTTAATGGTGCCATATTTATAAAAATTCTAATCAAGGAGCCTTATAATCTTAATGTTATATTCCATATATACTACAATATTTTCATATAAACAATGATATTGTGACCTCATCGCATTGACTTTATGTATCACATATACATTACAATGTTGTTACTATGTAAACAAGGGTATTGCAACTACAACATATTGGTTAATACTATATATACACTATAATGTTACTTTGTAAACAAGGGTATTGCAACTACAACATATTGGTTAATACCATATATACACTACAATGTTACTATGTAAACAAGGGTATTGCAACTACAACATATTGGTTAATACCATATATACACTACATGTTATTGTGACTTTGTTTCATTTGTTATGAATTTATCAATTATAGTGTTTATTAACCTAATAATTATACCATGTCCAAACCTTCATGTTTTAGGCATGGTATTGATTATGTATGATTTTGAAATATCATTATATCTAACTTTTGACGCTGTTAAACTAGTTTATACCATATCTACAATACAATACTCTCCACTCTCAACTCTACTTTTTATTTCCATGAATTAGGAAAGTTAAGAAAGTAATTATTTCCTTCAACATTATGTAACAAGCATTTGATTGATGGAATTTATTGTTTTGTAGTTTAATATCATTAGATAGCAAAACCATAGCTCATAATCATGGTCTATCATTATTAGAATACTTCAAGCTTCCTAAAACAAGGTCTATGTATAGACTGATATTCAAACAAGAATGGTTGTTGGGAAGCAAGTCCCTGCCCAACAGTGAGACAACAGTTGAGAACTAGAATCATATATTGAAAGCTTTGAATGAGACAAAGACGAGTAGTGCTACAAATGTAGTACAATCAACAAAATCAAATGGAAACTCGACACTCGACACTATAAAAACAGTTCAGCAGGCTCGAAGTCTGAAGAGATGAGGATAGGAAAACTGAAGACGGTGTTTTTTCATCCTATCCCAACTACAAGAAGATAGCCAGTAACATATTTTGAATTTACAAGATTTATGATTTATGACCAGAAATGTCTACGGAATTGTAAGTAAATATAATTACATTATATGGATTCAGACCAATCGTATACATTGCAAAAAGGTCCTATAAAATGGAAACACTTTCAACAAAAGGGAGAAATAGCTCCGCTAAAAAGCTGAAAACTAGTTGCTTTGCTTTATTTGGATTCCTATTCATTTTTATTAGGCGGTGAGTATGATACAATATTTAGTTGCGAGACTTTTTCAACTCTTTATCTTTCCAACACATCTCTCAACACCATATCGAGCTTGTAATTGTACAAGTTTGTCTCCAGAAAGAACAAAAGTAAATTTAGAAACCAAATATAAATAAAATGCAATGCACTTAAGTAGTTCAGTTTATCCGTTAAATAAGTTGTGGAAAGGAAGAGGGTCGGTCTTGACAACTCTTGAGCTCTGTTATCCATTTATCGGTTACATTATGGGTCTCGTCGAGCTTATCTGGCATGTACATTCATGTTGGATAAGCCAGCTGGTGTGGGTGCCTTCGGGTCCAAGGAGTCGTCCATTAACAAATTTTTTTAAACTTTTCGGCTTTCAGCTGCCCTTCCTGTTCCTAGCCATCCATTCTGGCTCGTTCCGTTTAACCTTCATCACCCATCATCCATCGTTATGTTGCCACCGCTGCTCGCTGCCCACGACGTAAAGTCCTGCACTAATGTTTGTCCACCAACCTGAGCGTTTTCAAACCATGACATATCCCGCTTCCCTGTTCCTGGATCAGTTTTCAAACCACCATGAATCCGGCTCCCCTGTTCCGATCCCTGGTGTGGAATGCTTCAAATCGCTCAACCTAAGCGTTTTCAAACCATGACATATCACGCTTCCCCGTTCTTGGATCAGTTTTCAAACCACCATCAATCCGACTCCCCTGTTCCGATCCCTGGTGTGGAAAGCTCCAAATCGCATAAGTTGGTGTGGGTTGCACATGTTCCTGGATCCCTACTATGGAAAGTTGTTGATGCCCGTAAGCTGGTTTGGGTTGCATATACTAGGGACGGAGCTTAGACATTGATAACCAGATGCCACAATCTATAAGGTACCATTTCAAAAACAGTAGGCTAAGCTTATAAGTTCAACTATGTTTTCGTGAATACCAAGTTAAATGTAGCGCTAAGGTTATGTTCTTTATAAGTTGAGTGATTTCCTGCATGATGTCGTGCATTACAATCTATGGCTTGTGTAGGGAATTCTTATAAACATGAATTATAACGAAAGCTTCAATCCATTTCCAATCATTTATTTCAATACATCTTCATTTTAAGAGTTTGATTCATGTATTGTTAAGATATTGATGTAATGTTAAGATTTGGACACCTAAACCCTAAGCATTACAATTGTCATGAAAGCGGTTACCTATTTTACCAGAGCAAGAATCATACCCGTGACCAACAAATCTATAGTGATTCATTTCACTTCCCCGATTTCAATTTTAAATTTTAAACTAAGAGCTAAAATACCTATAATTGAAGCTTATGTTATTGAGAGCGAACATTTCTCTAGGTCTTGCACAGATGAGTGACGGAAATCCATTGAAATCATTTTTCTTAATGAAGAGGGTTTAAAACCTAGTGAAATCACTTTCTTAAAGGGAGGAGGGTTTGAAATCCATTGAAATCACTTTTTAATTCCATCATCCGAAACGTTGGAAGCCCCGGAAAGAATAGAACCTAACAAACACTAATTGCAAGGCTAATGAAAATAATAGAAATGACTGGAACTAAAGGAAGGACTAGGGTTGCATGTCGTATGAAACTAATAGAAATGACTGAAACTAAATATATTCCGCAAATAAAAATTACCTATAATTGATGCTTGTGATATTGATAAAACATTTATGTGTGTGTGTTTCAAAGTTGAGTAACAAAATAGTACCAACCTTGGATTCAACACACAGGGAGTCTCTGCAACTACATCGAAATCTCAGATCAAAACAAAACAAAGAAATATTTCCTGGAAAGCTCAGATCAAAACAAAATAGAGTCGTCATTTGCAACTCTCTAGAAATGAACAACATCAAATGTGATTGCTGAAATGTATCTAGTATGGGATTTTAGGTCTTTGTAGAACAAAGTAAAGATCCATCTCTTAATTAAAATGATTGTTTTTAGGGTTACATGCCGTATGAAATAGCAAGCGGTAAACATTGGCAAAAGGGCCATTTCTAAAGCGCTCCCCCTTCTAACAGAGGAAGTGTTTGACAGCTTCCAATGCCTTCCAAATGCTTTTAGAAAAATAAATGAGCCTTCAATCTTGACCGAGGTAAGGGTAATGAGGGACTGAAAATTAAGGCCTTGCCAGCCTTTCTTCCCATAAATATCCCCATGCCAACTTTCAAATCTTCCCAAGTTCGTAGATGTTGAAAGAACACTAGCAAAAAAAATTGAATCTACCATTGCACCTGCCAATTTCATTTCTTGAAAAAACTTCAGCACCTCTTTGCAATGTCCATTCTGTGTAAATCCTGAAATAATGGCATTCCATGACACCACAGTTCTTCAAATCATGCCATTGAAGAGTTCCATGGCCTCATGAACAAACCCATTCTGTAGAAGAGGCTTTGAAACCCATTTGAAGAGGCTTTGAGGCCTTGAACCCATTTATAAGTGAAGTAATCCTTATATTATCTAAAACCTTGTAACAAAATTTTACTGCATTGATATGAATTTTTCCTTTCACTAATTGCAGATCCCTGTTTTCACCATTCAGATGGGTTCGAAATGGCACCAACTTCTGGCTCTTGAGGAGCAGGATCCTGAAAAAAAAAAAAAATTTCTTCTGATTTGAAATGGAATATGGTTGGAGGTAATTATGTTGCATGGATCAAATTAGAAAGAGTTAAAGAGCTAGTTACCGAGGAGTGCAAAAAACCATTGTATCCAAAAAACTTTCGAAAAAGTTACAGCAGTAAAACAGAAAAAGAAAATGAAAATGATGGAGATCAAATTTGTAGAATTGATAGCACCTTAGAATATACAATGTGAGTTTTTCTTTGTTGTTCTCGGTTCTTGGAAACTGGTTGAGATAAAAGCATTAGTTGCAGCAAAAACAATTGATGCTTTAATCTATTGTGAATTTTGAAGTGTTAATATCTTGTTGTTGCTTCTAGCTTTTGGTATATGTATGGGCCAAATGACCACCAAGAGATTGAAAAACAAACTGTTGATATATCCAAAGTTCCTACACATGGTAAGGGGAGTCGTCCAGGTCGTAAGCATCTAAGATTTGGTTGTCTTTGTCACTTTAGCATCTGCATACTCAAGAAGGCCTCGAAACACTGCCTAATCACTTATAGTGAGATGAATCATATAGATAATCGGGGTAAACCTTGCCATGGACAAGAGGTTGTTGATTTTGTAGGCACAAGGGCATACCATGCACCTCATATTAGCAAAGAACTATGTCAATGGGTAGAAAGATGTTTGCTTATGGGGATGTCTGCTGAATGTGTACATCAAAAACATTGTGAATTAGTGCATGATAAAGTATCCTCTTTTGAAATAGAGTTTGATTGAAATGAATTTCTTTCACGTGATGACATTGGAAATATAAGGAGAAAATTAAAACATTCTCAATATATGTTTGACAAGAATGATGCCCAAATTGTGTGTATATGGCAAGTTGCAAACCCTAATAAAGTGTTCTACTACTCTGAGTTTGACAAAACCGTAGATGACGACGGTCACACACCATTCATTGTAGGAATCCAACCACCATTACAATTGGAATGGATGAGGAAATATGGTCATGGTAGTATATTAGCAATGGACTCTACATTTGGAACAAATCGTTTTAAGGTATGTTTATATATCATGTATGTACTTTTTCTTTTGTCATTTCTTATTTATGATATGATTCAATCATGTAGTGATGTCATATTTATTTGTGTGCAGTTCCAACTTTATACATTATTGGCATTTGATCCCCAATATAATGGTGTTCTTGTGGCATGGGTTATCATGTCAAGATATATGAACTCGGATATTGCCAAATGGATGGAAACACTACTTCTTAAAGTACGCATGGGTATGTTGGAATGGAAATTGAATGCATTCATGGTAGACGATGCAGCGGCTGAGATTGGTGCAATTAGGTACATATAGCTAGTAGGGTGTTTTTTTCCTTTTTTGGAAATAAAATGTTTCATACAATATTAAAGACACATTATACAAATAAGAATATATTATTAACATTGTGTAACATATTTATCCAATACGGCGACATTACAATGTGAAGTCTACTTATGCAATTGGCATGTCAAAAGGGCATGGCTAAGAAATCTTGTCATGAAAGTTAAGGATGACACTACAAGGCGTTCGATGTTTAAGTGTTTAAGTGACATTATGCATAACCACAAAAACGCAGATTCTTCTCTTGAGGAGGCCAATAGGTTTCTGAATGAATTCAAAGAAGAAAATGCCTTTGTTGAGTACTTTCGAGAACGATGGTTGGACAGAATAGATTTGAGTTCATACTATAATATCTAGAGATTTCTCTTTAATGAATAGCCTATGGATAATCCTCTACTGCTATGCAATATTTTCTATGGTTTTATATTTCACGTACTTTTCAATTTCAAATTTCATGTTTTCACAATAAATTCAAATTTTCCTAGCTATTTCTTTCACTCTTATCCTATGTGTTTAGCATACTAGCATGTTCTATATTTATTAGCTTATGTTATTTGATGTTTATCGGAAATGTGGGAAAAATGTTGTCGTACTTTAAAGCATGTTGGATAAGAAACAAATGGGTCCATCGATTCATACCATTCACACTTGAAAATGGTATTTTTAAGGTCAATACAATCAGCTTCCCATCGTCGAGTAGATTGGTTGGTGCATCAATTGATAACAGTGGTCCACATTTTTTATTGGTGGCGTGAATGTGGAAAGTAACATGGTTTCCACAAAAATTATAGAGTGGAGAATATAGAAGCTCAGTCCTAGCTAAGAGCACAATCTATTCCAGATGACAACGTTACACTGCACCACTCAGATCCTTCGATGGCATGGGTGCAAATCCAACATTATGAGATCAAAAGATATATGGTATGGCAATCAGATCCAAAATTTGCTATGTGTGATTGCAACAAGGCAAAAAATGGATATTTGTGCAAACATGTCATTAAGGTTACCACAATGAGGGACAAAAACAGGTTGGAACAAGAAGAGCTAGAAATAAAAATCAATGAAACAACTTCATATCAGGTTATTTGAGTATTTCATAAAGCATATTTAAATCATCAGCAATGTTTTAGATCTTAAATAGTGTTTGTTGTGGCCTAATATGTTGCAATATTTTGTTACCAAATCACTGAAAACGACGGTTTTGTAATTGCAAATGACTTGGATATTCCTATCATGGTAGTCATTTCGTAACTTGGTTCATTTTATAGTTTTCTATTACTCCTTTACTATTGATGTGAATTTTTCTTTATTTGTTTTCATGTATATAATAATGTTAATGGTTCGATGGCTACTTCTAACAATGTAAATCGAAGTCATGATCAAGGAAGCGTATCGCAACGTATTCAAGACATTTTTTAGTCGATTATGCAGTTTCCTAGTGAAGAATCACATCTTCGCTTCCTAGAGAAACGCATGGAAGATGTTGCCAATGAGTTCAAAGAAACATTGGTATCAAGTAGTTTAGGGTTGGACCATCCTACTGCTCCATATTTTCGACAAGTGGAAGATGGATTTGGGCATACCCTACAATGTCAAAAATATTTGTTGGAAAGGATGGTCACTCGTAAGAGCTCTTACACATCATCTAGTTCTGCATACTTTCCTCTCCCAACACATGGGACTAAAAAAAGACAAACATTTGATGATGTCCTCGATAGAGCTGCCAAACGAGACAATGAAATAAATCCAAATAAGTGAAGGTGAGAATTACAAATATGAAAATTTGGTTATTCTAAAATGATTAAGCTTGAAACATGCATGATTTAGAATTCCGTCACTATGCAAAGACTTTAATGATTTTATGGTTTGTAATTCTAGATAAAATGAATAAAACTTATGCTCATTTCCATATTTCCTTACATCTTTCTATGGTGGCTTTGAAGCTTGGATATCATAGCATGAAGAGCATTGGCTTGACTAAAGAAATAAGTTGTAGCATTGAAAATGAGTTGTAGTTTGCCAAAGATAAGAGAACATCACTTCTTACAGAAGTTGTTTTGGACAATACAATTTTAGAAAATGTGTATAAATTGATAGCATTGTCAAGAGGACAAAAACACTTTCTTGAGCTCAATGCAATCAAGTGTTAAATCAAATCTAAATTCCAAATGTGTATAGTGTGTATGCCTCAAGCAGGTCAAATGGAATTTATGCCTTGATTTCAAAAGACAATGTTTTCAATAACTCACCATCAATGCATAACCACCATTTATGTATCAATTTCCAGCCAGTCAAAAAGAGGTTATGGCAGTCCTCAAACGTAACTTCCAGGTCACAATTCAATAGACATCAAGTTGTTTAATTTTTTATGATATTTTTTCAAATCCCTTGAACCTTGTTGGTCCAATGGGGAAATCATCTCCATTGGAATATTTTCAACAATCTCTGTTCATATATGCAATAAACATCTCCAAAGACAATTTTGTAAATCGTATCCTTAGTGTACTTTCTCTTTTTTCTATCTTTATTCTGACTATGGGTATGGAAAATTGTTTTCCTATTATGTTAAACCATTACTTTTTCATTTATTTTACAGTATTCTCTGTAATATTTTTTTATCTGAAGAAGTCGTCGCCTTCCAATGCATACATTTTGAAAGGCATATCATTTTCATTGTTAATCTATTATTTAGAAATTTCTCTTATACTGCATTTAGATGTTGTTTTATTCTAATTTATTTGAGACATGAAAAGGCACCCAATACACACAACCTATTAAATATTTCTGATACTTTTTCATATTGTTAGCATTTCAGATATGAAAGGATTTCCAATGCATATATTACGGTGTACTTTTCTCATTATAAGTTTTGAATCTGATCTCGTTTGATTTTATTTAACTAATTTATTTCTGGATATAAAAAGGTTGTTAATTCATTCAATCTTATTATATTTCAAAACATTTCTGATTATTTTAGCTTAATTCAACAGTTTTCAAAAATTAAATGTCTTCTATGCTTCAAAGTTCAAATATCTCAAAAAGTTGCAAAGGCACCTAATATTGTTGTGTAAGCTCATGTATGTTATTTCCCTTAAATACATTCCCAATATTATCTCCCAGTTATTTGAAAAAAGCTACTTTATTGCTTTTCATTTTATTTTTGAAAATGAAGTCCCACTTATGATATAGTTATTTTTTAAAATGAATTCCCACTTTATTTTATTTTTAAAAAGATGATAGAGTGAGGTTGTTAAAAGAAGGACAATAGGAGGTTTTGCAATCTTAAAAGGAAATTTCTTATTGAGTTTCTTGTATAGAGTATGAGAATGTACTGTTCTAAACAACTAAAAGCATGGTGTTCTTAATCTTAATATTCTAGAGCATTGATTGCTTAGCACTAGCTAAAAATTATAAGCTCTTGGTATGTACTTGCAGAGCTGCAGTGTATCTATGAAACACGACTTAATGGCATTTGCAATTATAAAGAAAAAACTTGTATATGATTTGTTTAAATTATTTTTTATTTCTAAAGCATATCGTGTCACGACGAAATACTTATCCTCATTAGCAACAACAATTATGAACAACCTAACATTGGCATGTTAATGAGTTGTTTTAGTTCACAATTTTGCATATAAATATGAAGGGTCAAATGTTATATTCTATGAGATGATCCAAATGTTATTATATTATCATTATGAGATGATCCAAAGTCATATAAGAGTCTATGGGTTTAATTCATTGGACCTTTGGGATACTGGTGGATGGTTTGAAAACAATTATGGAATGAGCATATAGCACAAACTACTTACCAGTTAGTTGTCAAAACACGTCAACTGAATTTGTCTCTAAACCAACAATTTGTGGAGAATTATAAGCAATGGCACTAGGTTGCAGGAGCTTTTTTTTGTATTTGCAACTTTTCGGGTGGGTGCATAAATGTTCTCAAAAGCATGGTCAATCTTTTTTTACACTTGTTGTAGATACAACAAATCCCATGTCTCATCCAGAACATGGGAGCCCCAATTTTATATGCAAAGGTAATATTTCAATTCCTTAGTCATTTTAGGGGTTCTCATGAAGTGTATCATGGTTTCTATGTCTTTGCCAAGATTTGACTTAGTTAACATTTTTAAAATTTACACATTTCTTGTGTGTTTTTGGAGAGTTGCGGAAAAAACTAGTTTTTCCCAAAAATGTGTCTTTCCCGCAACCCGCAATGCGGATTGAGGGAGCTTGTTTTTTGTATTTCCAACTTTTCAGACCCGCAACCCGCAATGAGGATTGCGGGTGCGGATATCTTTTCAAAAGCAGGGTCAATCCTATTTTACACTTGTTGTAGATACAACAGATCTCATGTCTCATCCAGAACATGGGAGCCCCAATTTTATATGCAAAGGTAATATTTAAATTTCTTAGTCATTTTAGGGGTTCTCATGAAGTGTATCATGGTTTCTATATCTTTGCCAAGATTTGACTTAGTTAACATTTTTTAAATTTAAGCATTTCTTGTGTGCTTTTGGTGAGTTGCGGAAAAGACTAGTTTTTCCCAAAAATGTGTCTTTCCCACAACCCGCAATGCGGATTTCAAAAGCTTTTTTTGTATTTGCAAATTTTCGGTCCCGCAACCTGCAATGCGGATTGCAGGTGAGGATATATTTTCAAAAGTAGGGTCAAACCTTATTTACACTTGTTGTAGATACAACAGATCCCATGTCTCATCCAGAGCATGGGAACCCCAATTTTATATGCAAAGGTAATATTTAAATTCCTTAGTCATTTTATGGGTTCTCATGAGGTGTATCATGGTTTCTATGTCGTTACCAATATTTGACTTAGTTAACATTTTTAAAATTTACGCATTTCTTGTGTGTTTTTGGTGAGTTGCAGAAAAGACTATTTTTGCCCAAAAATGTGTCTTTCCTGCAACCCGCAATGCGGTTTGCGGGAGTTTGTTTTTTATATTTTCAACTTTTCGGTCCTGTAACCCGCAATGCAGATTGTGGGTGCGGATATATTTTCAATAATTGCAATTTTTCATCCCGCAACCCGCAACACGCAATTATGGATTGCGGCAAGTAGTTTGTTGATGATTTGTGTTGTGTGTTTCCGCAAGCCGCAACCCGCAATTTGTGGATTGCGGATTACAAAAAAGGTTAGTTAAAATTTTAAGATTTTTGTGCTCCCGTATCCTGCAACCCGCAATTGTGGATTGCAGGAACTCATATGCACGTTAGTTTTTTTGTGAACCTGCATCCCACAACCCGCAATTTGTGAATTGAGAATTGCGAGGAAGTGAATAAAATTCAAAGTGGAGCGACTTGATTCTGTATCTTGCAATATTTGATCCCAACCGTCTATTTCTTTTAATCCTAAGGCCTGAATTCGACCCACGGAAAATATATAAATAGATGGGTCCTTTGTATTTTCTTTACCATTTTCATTGTCGAGAACTACCTTGCTGCGTGAGTTTTTACTGCGCTTTTTACCAGGGATGTTTTCACAGTTTTGGTCAATTCCAGGTTGGTTTATTCTGTCATTTCTACTCTTGACTGTTTACTATTGCTTTTTTTTTAATTGATCTTGATTTCATGTTTATACGTTTAAACAATTTTTTCAATTTTCCAAAATGGCTCGAACTACCTGCTGCAAGAACATTCAAAAAGACATGCTGACCAAAGACCCAAACTTTGGCATCTTCTCAGACACTAGTGGCAGAATCACTGAAACTTACCAAATTGACTAGCCCAGGATACACTCCATTTATTCCAATGTTGACGTCCCTGATATTCAAGATGACCAGTCGGCCTACCAAAAAATTAGGGATTTTGGGCTACACGCCATTGCTGCCAGTCCCGCTATCCTTCCTTACACTGACCTAGTCAAATGGATTGTGGATCATGCAAACCCTAAAGATCGGTCCTTTAATGATAGCGCAGGGTCACAGTTAGCCACCTTCCAGCCTGAGGTTTTTACTAGAGCCTATGCTCTTAAACCGGCAGTGCAACCCCTTAATGTTGAGTTCGCCCAATATTCCAAGCCCATGTACAATCTTAATGAAATACTAAAATCCTATATGAATGAACCTAGTAAGTTCTCGTAGAGGTCCGACGACCTATACCCTCTCGCCTGGTTTAGAGAACCCTATTTCTTATTGGCAGCCATGCTTTGTAGGCTGTATGGTCTTCCCAACTGTTTTGTCTTTAAATTTGAACGGGCTTCAGTAGCCCATCATGTCCTAACAACTGGTGAGTCCTTCATGTTGGAGTCTATCTTGTCATTGGAGCTTAAAATGGCTATTCAGGATTATCAGAAAGCTACTGCTCGAAAGAAGCCAAATTTCTTCTTTTCGACCTTTATCATTGATGTATTCTACACCGAGTTCCAATATCTCAATTTGGAATGGAAATGGACTTTACCGGCCCCTCTGGTACCTGTCTACTATTCAGCAATGTGGGATACTAATTATGCAACTATGTTCTACGACAGCTATGAACATTTTTTGGTAGCATTTATTTTTCAATATTCAAACAACAAACTCCCGCCTCTTCAGCTGAAGCCAAGACTTTCATTGCTACAATGGGAGATTGGTATGTTGGTGAGTCTTTTTTATATATTAGAATTTGGGGTAGCAATACTTTCCATATGTTGCCCAAGATAGTTCCTGACGGGTTGGTTATTGAAGAGGTTTATTTCCATACTATCACTGACGGTATCTACAAGAAACTTGTCGGTCCTAAAAGGAAAGGATGGCCTAAATTTCCTTTGAATCTTGGGTCATTGCTCATCCCAACTTCAACTTGGAATGCGGTGTTAGGTGATCAAATAGCTTCTTTAAAACTTGGTTTTTCTATCTAAATAAAACATGACCCTATAGGGTTTCTTGATGTCCATTTCAAGCAAAGCCATGTCAAGAGTGGTTATGTCCATGAGGAAGTTCCTGATGAATTTATCTACCAGGGGGTGAATACATTTTCTAAGGTCTTGGACAGGGCTAAGAACAATGATGAACAGAGCCACATTTTACAACATCAACAGGAGCCTAGAACTAGGGTTCTGGACTACATAGCAATGGAACTTGACCTTCTTGAAAAGGTAAGAAAGGACAGGGAAGAGAAGGAAGCCCAAGTAACAAAAGTTCCATCAATTGTAACTTATACAGATGGTAATAAGGGAAGAATTCCTATGGAAGACCTGTCACAAGTAACTGTTGCTCAACAATTGAAATCTATGATGCATACTTCCCAGCAGTTAAAGCAGAAGTCAGCACAAATAACTTCAGTTTTGGACAATCAAGTAGCTGCAACTGCTAAGCCTATTATGGACACTCAGGTAACTACTGCAGTTACCCAGGTGTGTGATGAATAAGTGACAACTAAGTTCAATCCATTTAAAAGACAGAAAATCCAGGTTCCTCCTTCTCAAGCCCTTACCATAGACCTTATTGATTGTGATGATGAAGAAGAAGAAGTAATTTGAGATGTCCCTTTGATTGAGGAATTAACTGAGCATGTGCACGCAGTTATGAATTTGTTTAATAACGGTAAAAAAGAAGATTCCATCCCTAATTAGAAGATCCTAGAACCTTCTTCTGCTTCTGATTCTTCATCCTCAGCCTTCCTCCTCTCCTATATTCAGACTCTTCCAAATTTTCCTGCTGGGGCTATTCCATAATCCTTGTTATCTCAACTTTATCACTCTTTAACATCCACATCTGTTTTTATCCCATCCATCTCATTTCAATATCCCATGCTCCCATATATAGTTGCAGATATCCATTCCTCAAAGACTCCTTTTTGCAATTACCCTCATTCATCTTTTCATCGTCTCCCATTCCTGAGAGAATTCTAGTACCTTCATCATCACTTCCATCTGCAAACGTTAGCATTCCATTCTCTGTAACTTCCATCCCAACCTTCTCCTCAACCTCTGAACCTGCAGTTTCTCAGTACATCTCTTCTTCCTTATTTACCTCCCATGTCACTATTCCCATACCCACTCCCACCATCACTCAAAAATATTCCTTAGTTTCAACAGTAAATCCGACTTCATCATTTACTGAATCAGTGGTTGAGTTCGAAGAATATAATGTGGTCCCTCTTAGGGATTACTTCTACAACAGGTCATCCAAGGAAGTGGTTAGGAAAGGAAAGAAAAGGAGCAGATATCAAGGTGGTTTTGAAGCTAATCAGATAATGTGGACAAAGCAGACTAGTGATCCTTAAGTAGATTCCATTGATACAACCACAGCTTTATGTGCATTTATAGGGGCAAAATTGGATGCAGTCACTACACTAAACAAGGATCTTGATAGAAAGAATGAAGAAGTAAATAAACTAGAAGAAGAGCTGGCTAAAACTCAAAAGGATCCCAAGGTTTATATTGCTAATCTTGAAAAGGAAGCTAATGATAGGGTTAAAGAGTTGCAGTTAAAGAATACTTCTCTCCAGGATGAAGTGCATAATGAACGAGCTATAAATGTCACTATTGCGCAAAGGGTAGCTATACTTGAGAAACAATGTGAAGATGCAGCTGTAAGTGTAGCTTCCTTTGCATTCACTCAGTTCTCCCAGTAAGAGTTTAAGGACTTAGCCATCCAGATTAATCAAGAACACAGTGAATTTGTGACTAAATTGTTTAAAACTCTGGATGACATTTTGGAAACTCATGTTGCTTTTGATCAAATGCCAATCACCCTTGACAACCAGGTAGCCAAGAGAGAACAAGCTTCTAAGGATTATCATGATATTCTGGATTGGCATAGGTATATGAACGATAGACCAGAAGACATCACTATCCTCAGCAGTTTTCAATTGAAGAAATTCAGGACTATGTTGCGCACTTGGATTGACTTAACCGACATGATTGGAAATGCAATTCAAAAAGTGCAAGCTATTTGTGGAAGGAGATGGCATGTTGTGGACAATATTATGGAGACATTGCACTTCCCTACTATGGATCTAATCGAGAATGCTTGTCCACCAAAGTTGATGATTGAACAGGTTGAACGTCGACATGACGACGCCAAAGAAAAAATCCAATGCCTTGATCATATAAGTATTGAAGACGTGGACCAATTAATCAGACCACCTCTTGCTATTGAGGGAAAGATCCACATTTTTGTCCGCATTTGGCACAAGCTGGCTAAAAATGAAATGGAAAATTTTAAGTGTGATGCTCAGCTTGGGTTTGAATCAGCGAACTATCCCAACATAGATGAATTGTTAGGGATTTGGACTAGGTGGCGAGATTTTCTCAACTATTAGTTTCTAGTGGATTTTATAATCCCAGTTTCATGGTGATTCATTCTTTTGTAATTATTATTTAAAGGGTATATTTCTCATGTATTGATAGGGATTTTTCGAAGGGGAAAAATCAGCTAGAGAGATTGGAGACACTATGTTTAATGCAGGGTTTGTAATTTCTTGTAGACTTTATTTAATACAGTTATGTTTTTTTCGTTTAAATCTATTTATGTCTATTTATTCAAGTTTCCTTGATAAATATTGATTTTTCCATTTCAGGTTGTTCATTATTACTGTTCATCTTTTGCAATTCATAAGTACATTTATTTACAGCTTCGATTTCTCTTTGCTTGTGATCTATGTACGATTAAGGCTTTAAAAGAGTTTATTCAATTAAAGATTTTATCTATTTCTGCAAATGGTTTATAGACAATTATAATTTATGTTAATTTTTTAATTGACATATCAACGATAGGTTAATCTTGAATGTTTCTAAATCTTTAACTTACCATCATCCAATTTTAATTGATTGGTAGTAATTTGAGTTGATAAGTAATTAAATCTCTTTGACATTTTTGTTAAATTGATGACCATGCTTATCTATTTTCATCTCATGTTAATCTACAAACAAAAAACATTTTCTTAGAGTATGATTAAATTAGATTAGATTTCCCTCTTAGGTAGATTCATTTTCTTTCATTATCTAAGACAGCCAGTTTTCCTTCATTGGGAAACAGATCCTTTCAGGATCAAAACCATAAGTGCCATCAGAGACCTTAATATTCGTGGGAGATTACTATTCCAAACAGGTCGGGGATAGAATTGTCCTTGCATATGACCTTTTGAATCCTTTCAGTCTGGGTTTTTCCCCTCTGTTGTGAGCCTTAGAACCCATTCCAGCAACTTACCCATCTGAGGCTTCAACAACACTGTACACACAATGACTTCATATCATATTGGCTTTGCAGCCACGATGGCCATCTGCCAATCCATGTGATCTTGCTTTTGTCTGCATTAGTAATCATTGCAATTTGGTTTTTTTTATGTTTCTCATTTATGGTTGGGGTTATGCTCACAATATGGATGTGGGGATTTTATCAAAACTTCTCGTTGTGGGTTTTGGATACTTGTAGCCTGAAAAAATAATTGAAGTAAGAAGACAATGCAAGTTTCTTTACATTCTATAGTTGTGACTTTGGCAACTGAAACACCCCATCTAAGAATAAATGTAGTGAACAATGCTTATGTGTGTGTTTGAATTGATTTGGTTTTGCATAAGAAATTCTTCCCATCCACTACTATAATAAGTTTTGGAAAAATAGAATTGGTTGGTTCATTCATTTTGCTTAAACTTCACATATCAGTGTGGATGAGGATTCATGAACAATGCTTATGTGTTTGTTTTAACTAATTTGGTTTTGCATAATAATTGCTTCCCATCCACTGATATAACTACTTTTGGCAAAATAGATTTGATTAGTTCATGCATTTTTCAAAAACCTCAAATATTAGTGGATGAGGATTCGTGAACAACACTTATGTGTGTGTTTGTAGTTTGTATTGATTTGGTTTTGCATAAGAAATGTTTCCCATCCACTGATATACAACTTTTGGCAAAATAGATTTGATTTTGGGTTTTAAGCTCAGGGTTCAAACATAACTCCATGTTTTTTAGTCGCACACGTTCCCCCCCGTGTCTTGGAAGATCCGCTCCGTCCACTTATAAACTGGCTTGTTAATTTTAATATTGCCATTTTCTGTATTGATATGCCCCTTTTCAAATTCTTAGTATTGATAGGTTTACCATTGTCCTCTTTCCTTGATTGTGATTCATATATCATGCTTATTATCCATATATTGATTTGTTTATGATTGAGATTTTATGGTGCTCAGTATCTGAATTCTTAGTTTTGGCATGCTTATAGTTGTTACATTGAATTAGTAATAATTGGTCTATTTATGATTATTATCATCAGAATTAACAAGCCAATTCATTTCTCCAAGGGTTCACATACCGATGGATGGGAGGCGATGATTATCCAAACCAAAATCAATGCATTTTTAGCTTGTTTTCAGTAGTTATGCATGCATTGCCTAAGATCAAATTCTTGATATAATAACCAAATATGCTCCATTATCAAAAACTATAAAAACAAATAACTAAAACCACTATCAAATCTAAATAAAACAAAAACTAAAGCAATGAAATAGCAACCTACACCTCACTGGGATCGAAGTAAATAAACATGAAATAGCCAATAACGGGTCCAATGGGAATGCCAAGTCCAAAACCAATGAAACTCAATAGAGTAGTCAAAAAACCCGTCTCCCTCAGCCTGTTCTTTCAAAATTAATCAAACTCACAAGATTCAGAAGAGTTACGGTCCAATCCAGACAATTCAGGAGCCCTAATTGGCATGGGTATCACGCTATGTCAACAGAGAAATTATTCCTTAGAAGGCCTGAAATCAATGTACCTGGTAATCCTTTTGAATTAAGAAATGTATCCAACAGCTATGCTAATAAAACAATGGAGCAATCCTGCATACCCAAGTGTCCTCTCCAATGGTTGCGCTAATAAAATAATGGAGCAATATTGCATGCGCAAGTGTCCTCACTTCCTTCAAAATCACAACAACATTTCAAAATCCCACCTATATTATGAACATAATTTTTTATTCACATATGAATGGTCAGTCTAAGGAAATCAATCATAAATTGGTTCAATTTTTTATAATGTATAACTATAAGCATCATGTGAGTTAGGTTGAAATCCTACCATAAATATTGTATTATTTTAATTACATGGTACTCAATACATACATCAACACACGTGTCTACATTTTAAACCTTTTTGCAACTTTTTCCTTAGACAACACTTGCATATTGCACCACACTTTTTCTAATGACATCAAATAAGGCAAAGTATAGAGTGCAAGGAATAAGGTAACACTCTAAGTGTATTCTAAATTTCAAACATATCAGCTAATGAGGAAGGCCTCCAGGACAAATTTATAAAGCACTATTGATATTGCACTGTTTAGCTTTCAAATGAACAAGGGGAACGTGATATATTGTGAAACAATACCCTCCAAATATATATCCATCAAAAATATCCATTACAAATGAACCATTAAATAATGTGAAACCATAAACAATTAAACATAGCAACAACCTTTCAATACATCAGCAATATCTCTTTATTGAACAATGATAACATGCTGAAAATTATACATGGCACAAACTTACAATTTTGCACCAACCATTACATCGTGGGGCAAACATTCTTCTTTAATTAAAAGAGCCACACCATGAGTGACACCAAAACAGTTACAACAAACAAGAATACACATATCGAAGATGTGTAACAATGAACAAGACTAAATTTTGATGAAATAGATGTTGATAACATTTCATTTTTCACACCCCCCCTGGAGTGGACATTTCAGCGGACAGTAGATCAACAAACATCCTATTTATATTTGAATGGTGGTTGATCGTAAAGGAATGAAATTCAGCAAAAATGGTTCTTGCTTCTACATGAAGCGGTATTAAATTCTTTTTTCTTACTTGGTATATTCCCTTCATTTGGTTACATAGAAGTTCAGAGTTGGTGTATACACATATGTCATTGGCACTACACATTTTGGTTGTTTTTAACCCTTCTATAAGCGCAATGTAATAAGATTCATTGTTCACTGTCCTTCCATGAATCTCTCTTTTCCTTTGGAAAGCATGATTCAAAAAATTGTTGCGCATGACATATTCAATGATGGCTTGTCTCAGGTTGGGATAACAGGACACTTGAATGCACAGTGTCCATTCTTACACCATCCTGTTTGTATCAGATGAGCTACAAAAAGAAAACAATTTCTCATGAGAAGTCAATAATTTTTTTAGATTTAAACATAGATTCAATCGATAAGTACATATGAGAGTACAGTGGAATATTGACAAGGAAAACAAAAAGTCCTAGTGAGAAACAGTTGAATTACCTAACCAGTTGGTTTGCTTTGTTGATGCTTCAACTTCATATGGTGTACATAAAATAAATAAATAAAATATCAAAACTGGAATCCATATAACTCTAGATGAGAATGTGCAAATATATATTATGCAAGAAGATCGAAACATTATGTCTTCGTTCAAAGTCAAATACATGCTTGACCTTGAACAATATGAATACAATAATTATAATTCTTAGGTAGTAGCTTGAAAATTACCAAAAAAAAATATTTAAACACCAGTAAGCAAACGAGGCAGCGTTAATTCATCTAACCCAAAATGGGTCAAAATGCCATACCTCAATTTCGTTTTATTCAGCTCTGCAACATCCAAAATATTCTTCCCGGATGGGGTATTTCTGGTAGTCTCAGACAGAGCATTTCTAGCCCTCTTAGGGGAAACGGTGCAAATTTGAAATGGTACCTTACATCTTTTGAACAAAATCTTGTTTTACACCTAGTAATGTTTTAGTACTAAGTGTGCTAAGTAGACAACAAACTAACTAATACTATCTGGTTGAATAACCAATCATATACAATCATTTTCTATCACTAAAATGGTATATGCACATACAAAGTGAAATGCACCTGGAATATTACCTCTATGGCCTTAAGCATTATCACGGTAAATATTATGAACAATTTCCTTGGAGTTGTTCAGTTGTTACTGTCTCTACAGTCTCTTCACATAGCCTAGCATGCTAATTACATTATGTATTGGATTTGCACAGTTTATTGTTTCTAATTAATTTATACATTTTATTTTTCAACTTCTTCTTTTATAGTTTTCATATCATATATGAAGCCAAAACTTAATATCCCTGTGAAATTTTACATATATATCGCATCTCATCACACTAGAAGCAGCATCTAGCTTAGTAGAAAGATTTCAGCAGTTTGACTATGCTCTGGTGACTAGAATTATGTTTTGATAATTGATAACCTTGTTATCTTAATTTAATTCAGGTGTGAAGCGACGGGTCTCCCTACAAGCATCACTGTTCATGTGGAGAATCACAGATTCAAGCTCCATAAGGTGGAAAAATTATGATTGATCACCGAGTCTGATGATAATCTATATGGTGTACTAAGTTATTATTCAAAGTGGAGCTCTGAGTCAACCAGTTTCAGAAGTTTTTCTACAATTTAATCATATTTTACTATTGGTTATTTCCTTTCTTTGTAGATCCCCTGGTTTCAAAAAGTGGTTACCTGAAACGGAGCTCATCCTATACATCAGAGATCACTCTGCCATTAGAAAATGAAGTCTTTCGTCGTTCTGCTTCTGATCTATAATTTTACCCATGATTTTGTTTTCTTTTTTTAATACAGGCTCAATGTTTACATTTATGATTATTTAATCAAAAGGAATTTTCATACATCGAAAAAATCCTTTATGCAAGAGGGCAAAGTTTCCTCGGATCCAATAGGTAAATTTTTGTTTACCCTCAATCCCTTATCAAATACTTGTTCTACTGATATTTTTCGTTAATTTTGCGCAAGATTATACACTCTTTCACCCTAGAACTGTAGCAAATTTGGATTAATAGGTAGTTTCCTGATTTTGATTGCGGTCATTGGCCTGCCTTCTGGAGGAAATTCTGGTAATTCACTTAGTATTCACTTAGCGCTACATTTAACTTAGTATTCACGAAAACATAGCTGAACTTATAATATTATCCTGCTACTTTTGAAATGGTACCTTACAGATTGTGGCATCTGGTTATCAATGTCTAGCTCCGTCACCAGCATATGCAACCTAGACCAGCTTATGGGCATCAACAGCTTTCCACAGCAAGGATCCAGGAACAGGTACAACCCACACCAGCTTATGCGATTTGAATCTTTCTACATCAGGGATCGGAACAAGGGGAGCCGGATTGATGGTGGTTTGAAAATTGATCCAGGAACAGAGAAGCAGGATATGTCGTGGTTTGAAAACACTCAAGTTGGTAGAAAAACATTAATGCAGGACTTTACGTCGTGGCCGGTGGGTGGCGGTGGCAGCAGGACGGCGAATGACGGGTGACGGAGGTTAAATGGAACAAGCAGGAACAGAAAGCCAGAAGCTGAAATGGACCAATGGACAGGGCAGCCGGAAGACAAAAAGTTTTAAAAAAATCATCAATGGACGACTCCTTGGGCCCGAAGGGACCCACACCAGTTGGCTTATCCAGTATGAACATACATGCTATATAAGCTCATCCAATATAAGCCAACTGGCGTGGGTCCCTTTGGGTCCAAGGAGTTATCCATTAGCAAAAAAAATTTAAACTTTTCGGCTTCCAACTACCCTGTCCGTTGGCCTGTTTCGGCTTTTGGCTTTCCATTTCGTCCCGTTCCGTTTAACCTCCGTCACCCATCATCCGTCGTCCTGCTGTCGCCACCACCCATGACGTAAATTCATGCATTAATGTTTGTCTACCAACCTGAGAGTTTTCAAACCACGACATATCCCACTTCCCTATTCCTGGATCAGTTTTCAAACCACCATCAATCCAGCTCCCCTTGTTCCGATCCCTAGTTTGGAAAGATTCAAATCGCATAAGGTGGTGTGGGTTGCACCTGTTACTAGATCCCTGCTGTGGAAATATGTTGATGCCCATAAGCTGGTATGCGCTTCATATGCTGGTGACGGAGCTCTGAAATTGATAACCAGACACCACAATCTATAAGGTAGCATTTCAAAAGCAGCAGACTAAGCTTATAAGTTCAGCTATGTTTTTGTGAATACTAATTTAAATGTAGCGCTAAGTGAATACTAAGTGAATTACTAGAATTGCCTCCAGGAGGCAAGCTAGCGGCCGCAATCAAAATCAGGAAACTACCTATAGATCTAAATTTTCTATAGATCTAGGGAAAAAGAGTGTATAACCTTGTGCAAAATTAACGAAAAATATCAGTAGAAGAAGTATTTGGTAAGGGATTGAGGGTAAATGAAACTTTACCTACTAGATCCGAAGAAACTTTTCCCACTTGCATAAAGTATTTTGTCGATGTCTACAAATTCCTTTTGAGTAAATAATCATAAATGTAAACATCTGTACTGTATTAAAAATGGAAAACAAAGTCATCGGTAAAATTCCAGATTAGAAGCAGAACGACAAAAGACTTCATTTTCTAATGGCAGAGTGATCTCTGATGTATAAGATAAGCTCTGTTTCAGGTAACCACTTTTTGAAACCAAGGGATACTGTAGAGAAATGAAATAACCAACAATAAAATATGATTAAATTGTAGAAAAACTTCTGAAATTGGTTGACTCAGAGCTCCACTTTGAAGAATAACTTAGTATACCATATACATTATCATCAGACTCAATGATCAATAATAATTTCTCCACCTTATGGAGTTTGAATCTGTGATTCTCCACATGAATAGTGATGCTTGTAGGGAGACCTGTCGCTTCACACCTGAATTAAATTAAGATAACAAGGTTATCAATTATCAAAACATAATGCTAGTCACCGGAGCATAGTCAAACTGTTGAAATACTTCTACTAAGCCAGATGCTGCTTCTAGTGTGATGAGATGCGATATCTCTGTAAAACTTCAGAGGGATATTAAGTTTTGGCGTCATATATGATATGACAACTATAAAAGAAGAAGTTGAAAAATAAAATGTATGAATTAATTAGAAACAGTAAACTATGCAAATCCAATACATAATGTAATTTGCACGCTATCCTATGTGAAGAGACTGTAGAGACAATAACAATTGAACAACTCCATGGAAACTGTTCATAATATTTCCTGTGATAATGCTCAAGGCCACAGAGGTAATATTACTTTGTATGTTGTATATACCATTTTAGTGATAGAAAATTATTGTATATGATTGGTTATTCAACCAGATAGTATCAATTAGTTTGTTATCTCCTTAGCACATTTCGTACTAAAACATTACTATGTGTAAAACAAGATTTTGTTCAATAGTTGTAAGGTACCATTTCAAATTTGCACCTTTTCCCCTAAGAGGGCCAGAAATGCTCTGTATGAGACTACCAGAAATACCTCATTTGGGAAGAATCTTTTGGATGTTGCAAAGCTGAATAAAACGAAATTGAGGTATGACATTTTGACCCATTTTGGGCTATATGAATTAAAGCTTCCCCATTTACTTACTTGTGTTTAAATCATTTTTCTGGTAATTTTCAAGCTACTACCTAAGAATTATAATTATTGTATTCATATTGTTCAAGGTCAAGCAAGTATTTGACTTTGAACAAGGACAGAATGTTTCGATCTTCTTGCATAATGTATATTTGCACATTCTCATCTTGAGTTATATGGATTCCAGTTTTAATATTTTATTTATTTATTTTATGTACACCATATGAGGTTGAAGCATCAACAAACCAAATCAACTGGTTAGGTAATTCAATTGTTTCTCACTAGCGATTTTTGTTTTCCTTGTCAATATTCCATTGTACTTTCATATGTACTTAACTATTGAATCTGTGTGATAAATCTAAAAGATTTATTAACATCTCATGAGAAATTGTTTTCTTTTTGTAGCTCATCTGATACAAACAGGATGGTGCAAGAATGGAAACTGTGAATTCAAGTGTCTTGTTATCCCAACCAGAGACAAGACATCATTGAATATGTCTTGCACAACAATTTTATGAATGATGCTTTCCAAAGGAAAAGAGAGATTCATGGGAGGACAATGAACAATGAAGCTTATTACATTGCGCTTATAGAAGGTCTAAAAACAACCAAAATGTACAGTTCCAATGACATATGTGTGTACACCAACTCTAAACTTCTATGTAACCAAATGAAGGGACAATACCAAGTAAGAAAAAGGAATTTAATACCACTTCATGTAGAAGCAAGAACCATTGTTGCTGAATTTCATTCCTTTACGATCAACCACCATTCAAATATAAATAGGATGTTTGTTGATCTACTGTCCGCTGAAATGTCCACTTCATGGGGGATGTGAAAAATGAAATGTTATCAACATCTATTTCATCAAAATTTAGGTTTGTACATTGTTGCACATCTTCGATATGTGTATGCTTGTTTGTTGTAACTATTTTGGTGTCACTCATGGTGTGGCTCTTTTAATAAAGAAGAATGTTTTCCCCACAATGTAATGGTTGGTGTAAAATTGTAAGTTTGTGCCATGCATAATTTTCAGCCTGTTATCATTGTTCAATAAAGAGATATTGTTGATGTATTGAAAGGTTGTTGCTATGTTTTATTGTTTATCGTTTCACATTATTTAATGGTTCATTTGTAATGGAGATTTTTTATGGATATATCTTTGGAGGGGATGGTTTCATAATATATCACATTCCCCTTGTTCATTTGAAAGCTTAACAGTGCAAGCTCAATAGTGCTTTATAAATTTGCCCTAGAGGCCTTCATCATTAGCTGATATGTTTGAAATTTAGAATACATTTAGATTTTTACCTTATTACTTGCACTGTATACTTTTCCTTATTTGATGTCATTAGCAAAAGTGTGGTGCAATATGCAAATGTTGTCTATGGAAAAAGTTGCAAAAAGGTTTAAAATGTAGACATGTGTGTTGATGTATGTATTGAGTGCCATGTAATTAATACAATACAATATTTATGGTAGGATTTCAACCCAACTCACAGGATGCGTATAGGTATACATTATAAAAAATTGAACGAATGTCTGATTGACTGCCTTAGACTAACCATTCATATGTGAATAAAAAATTATTTTCCATAATATAGGTGGGATTTTCAAATGTTGTTGTTATTCTGAAGGAGGTGAGGACACTTGGGCATGCAAAATTTCTCCATTATTTTATTAGCACAGCCATAGGAGAGGACACTTGGGTATGTAGGATTGCTCCATTATTTTATTAACGCAGCCGTTGGATACATTTCTTAATTCAAAAGGATTACCAGATACATTGATTTCAGGCCTTCTAAGGAATAAGTTCTCTGTTGACCTAGCATGATACCCATGCCAGTTAGGGCTCCTGATATTGTCTCGATTGGACCGTAACTCTTCTGAATCTTGTAAGCTTGATTACTTTTGAAAGAACAGGTTGAGGGAGATGGGGTTTTTTAATACTCTATTGAGTTTCATCGGTTTTGGACTTGGCATTCCCAATAGACTCGTTATTGGCTATTTCATGTTTATTTACTTCGAGCCCAGTGAGGTGCAGGTTCATATTTGATTACTTTTGTTTTTGTTTTATTTATATTTGATAGTGGTTTTAGTTATTTGTTTTTATAGTTTTGGATAATTGAGCATATTTGGTTATTATATCAAGAATTTGATGTTAGGCAATGAGTGCATAACTACTGAAAACAGGCTAAAAATGCATTGATTTTGGTTTGGATAATCAACGCCTCCCATCCATCGGTATGTGAAACCTTAGGGAAATTAATTGGCTTGTTAATTCTAATGATAACAATCATAAATAGACCAATTATTACTAATTCAATTTAACAACTATAAGCATGCCAATACTAAGAATTCAGATATTGAGCACTATAAAATCTCAATCATAAACAAATCAATATATGGATAATAAGCATGATATATGAATCACAATCAAAGAAAGAGGACAATGGTAAACCTATCAATACTAAGAATCTGGAAAGGGGCATATCAATACAGAAAATGGAAATATAAAAATTAACAAGACAGTTTGTAAGTGGACGGAGCGGATCTTCCAAGCCACGGGGGGGATGTGTGCGACTAAAAAACATGGAGTTATGTTTGAACCCTGAACTCAAAACCCAAAATAAAATCTATTTTGCCAAAAGTTGTATATCAGTGGATGGGAAACATTTCTTATGCAAAACCAAATCAGTACAAACTACAAACACACACATAAACGTTGTTCACGAATCCTCATCCACTGATATTTGAGGTTTTGGAAAAATGCATGAACTAATCAAATCTATTTTGCCAAAAGTAGTTATATCAGTGGATGGGAATAAACTCTTGTGCAAAACCAAATCAGTTCAAACACACACATAACCATTATTCACAATTCCTCATCCACATTAATATGTGAAGTTTAGGCAAAATGAATGAACCAACCAATTCTATTTTTCCAAAAATTGTTATAGCAGTGGATGGGAAGCAATTCTTATGCAAAACCAAATCAATTTAAACAAACACATAAGCATTTTTCACTACATTTATTCTTAGACAGGGTGTTTCAGTTGCCAAAGTCACAACTATAGAATGTCAATTCATTTGCATTGTCTTCTTACTCCAATTATTTTTTCAGGCTACAAGTATCCAACACCCACAACGAGAAGTTTTGATAAAATCCCCGCATCCATATCATGAGCGTAACCCAACCATAAATGAAAAACATAAAAAAAAACAAATTGCAATGATTACCAATGCATACAAAAGCAAGATCACAGGGATAAGCAGATGGCCATCGTGGCTGCAAAGCCAACAAGATATGAATCCATTGTGTGTACAGTGTTATTGAAGCCTCGGATGGGTAAGTTTCTAGAATGGGTTCCAATGCTCACAACAGAGGGGGAAAACCCAGACTGAAAGGCTTCAAAAGGTCCTACGCAAGGACAGTTATATCCCCGACCTATTTGGAATAGTAATCTCCCATGGATATTAAGGCCTCCACTGGCACTTATGGTTCTAATCCTGAAAGGATCTGTTTCCCAATGAAGGAAAACTGACTGTCTTAGATAATGAAAGAAAGTGAATCTACCTAACGGGGGAATCTAATCTAATTTAATCCTACTCTAAGAAAATGTTTGTATGTTTGCAGATTAACCTGAGATGAAAATAGATAAGCATGTTCCAACAATTTAACAGAAATGTAAAAGAGATTTAATTACTTATCAACTCAAATTACTACCAATCAATTAAAACTGGTTGATGGTAAGTTAAGGATTTAGAAACATTCAAAATTAACCTGTCGTTGATATGTCAATAAAAAAATTAACATAAATTATAATTGTCTGTAAACCATTTGCAGAAATAGATAAAAGCTTTAATTGAATAAACTATTTTAAAACCTTAATCGTACATAGATCACAAGCAAAGAGAAATCGAAGCTGTAAATAAATGTACTTATGATTGTTAAATATGAACAGTAATAGTGAACAATCTGAAATGGAAAAATCAATATTTATCAAGGAAACTTGAATAAATAAACATAAAGAGATTTAAACGAAAAACATAACTGTATTAAATAGAGTCAGCAAGAAATTACAAACCCTAAATTAAACAAAGTGTCTCCAATCTCTCTAGCTGATTTTTCCCCTTCGAAAAATCCCCATCAATACATGAGAAATCTACCCTTTAAATAATAATTACAAAAGAATGAATCCCCATTAAACTGGGATTATAAAATCCACTAGAAACTAATAGCCGAGAAAATCTCGCCACCTAGTCCAAATCCCTAACAATTCATATATGTTGGGATAGTTTGCTGATTCAAACCCAAGTTGAGCATCACAATTAAAATTTTCCATTTAATATTTAGCCAGCTTGTGCCAAATGCAAACGAAAATGTGGATCTTTCCCTCAACAGCAAGAGGTTGTCTGATTCATCGATCCACGTCTTCAATACTTATATGATCAAGGCATTGGATTTTTTCTTTGGCCTCATCGTGACGACGTTCAACCTATTCAATCATCAGCTTTGGTGGACAAGCATTCTTGATTAGATCCATAGTAGGGAAGTGCAATGTTTCCATAATATTGTCCACGACATACCATCTCCTTCCACACATAGCTTGCACTTTCTGAACCGCATCTCCAATCATGTCATTTAAGTCAATCCAAGTGCACAACACAGTCCTAACTTTCTTCAATTGAAAACTACTGAGGATAGTGATGTCTTCTGGTCTATCCTTCATATACCTCTGCCAATACAGAATATCATCATAATCCTTAGAAGCTTGTTCTCTCTTGGCTACCTGGTTCTCAAGGGTGATTGACATTTTACCAAAAGAAACATGAGTTTCCAAAATGTCATCCAGATTTTTAAACAATTCAATCACCAATTCATGGTGTTCTTGATTAATCTGGATGGCCAAGTCCTTAAACTCTGACTGGGAGAACTTAGTGAATGCTGAGGAAGCTGCACTTATAGTTGCAACTTCGCATTGTTTCTCAACTATACCTACCCTTTACGCAATAGTGTTTATTTATAGCTCATTCATTATGCACTTCAGCATTGAGAGAAGTATTCTTTAACTGCAACTTTTTAGCCCTTTCATCAACTACCTTCTCAAGATTAGCAATATAAACCTTTGGCTCCTTTTGAGTCTTAGCCATCTGAGTCTTCTAGTTTATTTACTTCTTCCTTCTTTCTATCTCCTTTTGAGTTTTAGCCAGCTCTTCTTCTAGTTTCTTTACCTCTTCCTTCTTTCTATCAAGCTCCTTGTTTAGTGTAGTGAGTGCATCCAAGTTTTCCCCTGTAAATGCACCTAAAGTTGTGGTTGTATCAATGGAAACTACCTGAGGATCACCAGACTGTTGTGTCCAGATTATCTGATTAGCTTCAAAACCACCTTGATCTCTGCTCATTTTCTTTCTTGTCCTAACCATTGCCCTGGATGACCTACTGTAGAAGTAATCCCCAAGAGGGGCCACATTATCTTCTTCAAACTCAGCCAGTGATTCAGTAAATGATGAAGTCAAATTTGCTGTTGAAACTAAGGAAGATGTCTGAGTGATGGTGGGAGTGGGTATGGGCGTAGAGACATGGGAGGTAAATAAGAAAGAAGAGATGTACTGAGCAACTGCAGGTTCAGAGGTTGAGGAGAAGGTTGGGATGGAAGTTCCAGAGAATGGAATGCTAATGTTTGCGGATGGAAGTGATGATGAAGGTACTAGAATTCTCTCAGGAATGGGAGACGATGAAAAGATGAATGAGGGTAATTGTAGAGGAGTCTTTGAGTACTGGATCTCTACAACAGAAGATGGGAGCATGGGATGTTGAAATGAGTTGGATGGGATAAAAGCAGATGTGGATGTCAAAGAGTGATAAAGTTGAGATAACAAGGATGATGGAATAGCACCAGCAAGAAAATTTGAAAGAGTCTGAATAGAGGAGACGAGGAAGGATGAGGATGAAGAATCAGAAGCAGAAGAAGGTTCTAGGATCTTCTGATTAGGGATGGAATCTTATGCTTCATCATTGTTAAACAAATTGATAACTACTTTCACATGCTCAGTTAATTCCTCAATCACGAGGATAGGAGAAATTACTTCCTCTTCTTCATCATCACAATCAATAAGGTCTATGGTAAGGGATTGAGAAGCAGGAACCTGAATTTTCTGTCTTTTAAATGACTTGACCTCAGCTGTCACTTGTTCATCACACACCTGGGTATCTGGAGTAGTTACATGAGTGTCCATAATAGGATTAGCAGTTCCAACTACTTGATTGTCCAAAACTGAAGTTATCTGTGATAACTTGTTCTTTGACTGCTGGGAAGTATGCATCATAGATTTCAACTGTTGAGTAACAGTTACCTGTGACAGGTCTTCCATAGGAATTTTCCCTTATTACCATCTGGATAGGTTACCACTGATGGAACTTTTGTTACTTGGGCTTCCTTCTCTTCCCTGTCCTTTCTTACCTTTTCAAGAAGGTTAAGTTCCATTTCTCTGTAGCCCAGAACCCTAGTTCTAGGCTCCTGTTGATGTTGTAAAAAGTGGCTTTGTTCATCATTATTATTATCCCTGGAAAAGACATGAGAAAAGGTATTCACCCCCTGGTAGATAAATTCATCAGGAACTCCCTCATTGACATAACCACTCTTGACATGATTTTGCTTGAAATGGACATCAAGAAACCATTTAGGGTCATTTTTCTTTTGATAGCAAAACCAAGTTTCGAAGAAGCTATTTGATCACCTAACACTGCAGCCCAAGTTGAAGTTGGGATGAGAAATGACTTAAGATTCAAAGGAAATTTAGGCCATCCTTTCCTTTTAGGACCGACAAGTTTCTTGTAGACATCGTCAGTAACAGTCTGGAAAGAAACCTCTTCAATAACCAACCTATCAGGAACTATCTTGGGAAACATATGGACAGTATTGCTACCCCAAATTCTAATATATGAAAAAGACTCGCCAACATACCAGTCGCCCATTGTAGCAATGAAAGTCCTAGCTTTGGCTGAAAAGGAGGGAGCTTCCTATTTGAATATAGAAAAATAAATGCTGCCAAAAAAATGTTCACAGATGTCATAGAACATAGATGCATAATTAGTATCCCACATTGATGAATAGTAGACAGGTACCAGAGGGCCCGGTAAAGTCAAGTTCCATCCCAAATTGGGATATTGGAACTCAGTGCAGAATACATCAATGATAAAAGACCAAAAAGAAGAAATTTGGCTTCTTCCGAGCAGTAGTTTTCTGATAATATTGAATAGTCGTTTTAAGCTCCAATGACAAGATAGACGCCCACGGGAAGGACTCACTAGTTGTTAGGACATGATGGGCTATCGAATTGATTTTGCTTTTGAAAATATATCCGCACCTGCAATCCACATTGCGGGTTGTGTGACCGAAAAGTTGGAAATACAAAACACAAGCTCCTGCAATCCGCATTGTGGGTTGCAGGTTGTGGGTTACTGGAAATACACGTTTTTGGGAAAAACTAGTCTTTTCCGCAACTCACCAAAAACACACAAGAAATGCGTAAATTCAAATCTTGGCAAAGACATAGAAACCATGATACACTTCATGAGAACCCCTAAAATGACTAAGGAATTTAAATATTACCTTTGGATATAAAATTGGGGCTCCAATGTTTTGGATGAGACATGGGATCTGTTGTATCTACAACAAGTGTAAAACAGGATTGACCGTGCTTTTGAAAATATATCTGCACCCACAATCCGCATTGCGGGTTGCGGGACTGAAAAGTTGTAAATACAAAAAACAAGCTCCCGCAATCCGCATTGCAGCTTGTAGGAAAGACACATTTTTGGGAAAAACTAGTCTTTTCCGCAACTCACCAAAAACACACAAGAAATGTGTAAATTTTAAAAATGTTAACTAATTCAAATATTGGCAAAGACATAGAAACCATGATACACTTCATGAGAACCCTTAAAACGACTAAGGAATTTAAATATTACATTTGCATATAAAATTGGGGCTCCCATGTTCTGGATGAGACATGGGATCTGTTGTATCTAGAACAAGTGTAAAACAAGATTGACCCTTCTTTTCAAAATATTTCTGCACCCGCAATCCACATTGCGGGTTGTGGGACCGAAAAGTTGCAAATACAAAAATCAAGCTCCCGCAATCCGCATTGCGGGTTGTGGGTTGCGAGTACGACACATTTTTGGGAAAAAACTATTATTTTCCGCAACTCACCAAAAACACACAAGAAATGCGTAAATTTTAAAAATGTTAACTAAATGAATTCTTGGCAAAGACATAGAAACCGTGTTACACTTCATGAGATCCCCTAAAATCAGTAAGGAATTTAAATATTACCTTTGGATATAAAATTAAGGCTCCCCTATCATGGATGGGACATGGGATCTGCTGTATCTACAACAAGTGTAAAACAAGATTGACCCTGCTTTTGAGTTCTCTGTATGTGCAGAGACACAGAAATGAAGAACACTCACATGCACTCTACTCTGTTCTGTGCAAATTCTAAACGCACTATGTATTGTTTCTCCTTCACACATTTTTTCAATAGTTTGCATGTATCAATCAGATATTGGCACTTGGGGAACATCTTCAAGAGATATCTTGATTTTCCCCCAAGTGAAGTCAATCAAAACTTCTTTGTTGTTACCCTTCTTCCATGAATAGACAAAATCATGATTTGGTATGATTTGATAATCTTGCTGCAGAAATACCAACCTTTGATCCATGATTGCAAATAGTAACATAATATATCAGCCCTTTCTGTTCTTTGGCCACTGTTTTGAGTTCATAACACAGATGGGCACATTTGTTCGGTCTATTTACAATTCCAATAATGAACAACATCTCCTTGTAACTTATTAAAGAGACCGTTTTATAGTTATGAAGGAAGGAACCAATGTAGCAGAAAATGGTTTTAATCCAACGCCATTGCTCATAATTCTCCACAATTGGTTGGTTCAGAGACAAATTCAGTTCACGTGTTTTGACAACTAATGGGTAAGTAGTTTGTGTTATATGCTCATTCCATAATAGTTTTCAAACTATCCACCAGTATCCCAAAGTTACAATGAATTAAACCCAAAGACTCTTATATGACTTTGGATCATCTCATAATGATAATATAATAACATTTGGATCATCTCATAGAAAATGATAATATAACATTTGACCCTCCAAATTTATATGCAAAATAGCGAACTGAAATAGCTCATTAACATGGCAATGTTAGGTTGTTCATAATTGTTGTTGCTAATGAGGATAAGTATTTCGTCATGACATGATATGCTTTAGAAATAAAATAAAAAATAAAACAAATCATCTAAATCTTTTTCATTATAATTGCAAATGCCATTAAGTAGTGTTTCATAGATACACTGTAGCTCTGCAAGTACATACCAACAACTTATCAAAAATTTTACAAAATTATAACAAGTGCTAAGCAATCAATGCTCTAGAATATCAAGATTAAGAACATCATGCTTTTAGTTGTTTAGAACAATACAATCTCATACTCTATACAAGAACCTCAATAAAAAAATTACTTTTAAGATTGCAGAACCTCCTATTGCCGAGCTTTTAACGACCTCACTCTATCATCTTTTTAAAAATAAAATTAAGTGGGACTTCATTTTTAAAAATAATTATATCATAAGCGGGACTTCATTTTTAAATATAACTATATCATAAGTGGGACTTCATTTTCAAAAATAAAATGAAAAACAATAAACTAGCTTTATTGGGAATGTATTTCAAGGAAATAACATAAAACCAAACCAGATCAGATTCAAAAATTACAATGAGAAAAGCTCCCCGTATTATATCCATTGGAAAGCCTTTCATATCTGAAATGCTAACAATATGAAAAAGTATTAGAAATATTTTATGGGTTGTGTGTATTGGGTGCCTTTTCTTATCTCAAATAAATTAGAATAAAACAGCATGTAAATGCAGTATAAGAGAAATTTCTAAATAATAGATCAACACTAAAAATGATACGTCTTTCAAAATGTATCCACTCACAAGCAGTGGCTTCTTTGGATAAAAGACTATTACAGAAAATACTTTAAAATAAATGAAAAAGTAATGGGTGAACATAATAGGAAAACAATTTCCCATATCCATAGTCAAAATAAGGATAGAAAAAAGAGAAGCACACTAAGGATACCATATACAAAATTGTCATTGGATATGTTTATTGCATATATGAATAGAGATTGTTGAAACTCTTCCAATGGAGATGATTTCCCCATTGGACCAACAAGGTTCAAGGGATTTTCAAAAATATCAAAAAAAAATAAAAAATAAAAAATAAAAAAATTAAACAACTTGATGTCTATTGAATTGTAAACTGGAAGTTACGTTTGAGGACTGCCATAACCCCTTTTTGACTGGCTGGAAATTGATACATAAATGGTAGTTATGTATTGACAATGAGTTATTGAAAACATTGTCTTTTGCAATCAAGGCATAAATGCCATTTGACCTGCTTGAGGCGTACACGCTATACACATTTGGAATTTAGATATGATTTAACACTTGATTGAATTGACCTCAAGAACGTGTTTTTGTCCTCTTGACAGTGTTATCAATTTATACACATTTTTTAAAATTGTATTGTCCAAAACAACTTGTGTAAGAAGTGATGTTCTCTTATCTTTGGCAAACTACAACTCATTTTCAATGCTACAACTTATTCCTTTAGTTATGCCAATGCTCTTCATGCTCTGATATCCAAGCTTCAAAGCCACTTGAAAAAGATGCAAGGAAATATGGAAATGAAAAAGATGCAAGGAAATATGCATAATGAAATACTCAAATAACCTGATATGAAGTTGTTTCATTGATTCTTATTTCTAGCTCTTCTTGTTCCAACCTGTTTTTGTCCCTCATCATGGTAACCTTAATGACATGTTTGCACAAATATCCATTTTTTTCCCGGTTGCAATCGCACATAGCAAAGTTTGGACCTTATTTCCATACCATATATCTTTTCATCTCATCATGTTAGCGTTGCACCCATGCCATCAAAGGATCTGAGTGGTGCAATGTAACGTTGTCATTTGGAATAGATTGTGCTCTTAGCCAAGACTGAGCCTCTATTTTCTCCACTCTATAATTTCTGTGGAAACCATTTTCCTTTCCGCATTCACACCACCAATAAAAAATGTGGACCACTATTATCAATTGATGCACCAACCAATCTACTCGACGATAGGAAGCTAATCGTATTGACCTTAAAAATACCCTTTTTCAAGTGTGAATGGTATGACTCGATGGCCCCATTTGTTTCTTGTTCAGCGTGCCTTAAAGTATGGCAACATTTTTCCCACATTCCTGATAAACATCAAAGAACGTAAGCTAATAAATATAGAACATGCTAGTAGGCTAAACACATAGGATAAGAGTGAAAGAAATAGCTAGGAAAATTTGAATATTTATTGTGCAAACATGAAATTTGAAATCTAAAAGTATGTGAAATATAAAACTATAGAAAATATTGCATAGCAGTTGAGGATTATACATAGGCTATTCATTAAAGAAAAATCTCTAGATATTATAGTATGAACCCAAACCTATTATGTCCAACCATCGTGCTCGAAATTACTCAACAAAGACGTTTTCTTCTTTGAATTCATTCAGAAACCTATTGGCCTCCTCAAGAGAAGAATATGCATTTTTGTGGTTGTGCATAATGTCACCTAAACGCTTAAACATCGAACGCCTTGTAGTGTCATCCTTAACTTTCATGACAAGATTTTTTAGCCATGCCCTTCTGACATGCCAATTGCATAAGTAGACTTCACATTGAAATGTCACCATATTGGATAAATATGTTACACAATGTTAAAAATATATTCCTATTTGTATAATGTGTCTTTAATATTGTATGAAACATTTTATTTTGAGAAAAGGGAAAAAAAACACCCTACTAACTATATGTACCTAATTGCCCCAATCTCCGTCGTTGCATCGTCTACTTATGGCAATATCGTAGGTCATAGATCTTGACATGATGACCCATGCCATATGAACACCATTATGTTGGGGATCAAGTGCCAATAATGTATAAAGTTGGAACTTAACACAAATAAATATGAGATCACTACATGATTGAATCATATTATAAATAACAAATGACAGAAGAAAAAGTACATACATGATATATAAACATACCTTAAAACTATTTGTTCCAAATGTAGATTCCATTACTAATATACTATAATGACCATATTTCCTCATCCATTCCAATTGTAATGGTAGTTGGATGCCTTCAATGAATGGTGTGTGACTCTCCAGTTTTTATCAAACTCAGAGTAGTAGAACACTTTATCAGGGTTTGCAGCTTGCCATATACGCACACTTTGGGCATCATTCTTGTCAAACATATATTGGGAATGTTTCAATTTTATCTCTATATTTCCAATGTCATCATGTGAAACGAAATCATTTCGATCAAACTCTATTTCAAAAGAGGATACTTTATCATGCACTAATTCATGATGTTTTTGATGTACACATTCAACAAACATCCCCGCAAGAAAACATCTTTCTACCCATTGACATAGTTCTTTGCTAATATGAGGTGCATGGTATGCCCTTGTGCCTACGAAATCAACAACCTCTTGTCCATGGCAAGGTTTACCCCAATTATCTATATGATTCATTTCACTATAAGTGATTAGGCAGCATTTCAGGGCCTTCTTGAGTATCCGGATGCTAAAATGACAAAGACAACCACATCTTAGATGCTTATGACCTGGACGACTCCCCTTACCATGTGTAGGCACTTTGGATATATCAACAGGTTGTTTTCAAACTCTCGGTGGTCATCTGGCCCATACGTACACCAAAATCTAGAAGCAACAACAAGATATTAACACTTCAGAATTCACAATAGATTAAAGCATCAATTGTTCTTGCTGCAACTAATGCTTTTATCTCAACCAGTTTCCAAGAACTGAGAACAACAAAGAAAAACTCACATTGTATATTCTAAGGTGTTATCAATTCTACATATTTGATTTCCATCATTTTCTTTTTCTTTTTTTGTTTTATTGCTATAAATTTTTTGAAAGCTTGTTGGATACAATGGATTTTTCCACTCCCTGGTAACTAGCTCTTTAACTCTGCCTGATTTGATCCATGCAACATAATTACCTCCAACCATATTCCATTTCAAATCAGAAGAAAAAGAAAAAAAAATCAGGGTCCTACAACTCAAGAACTAGAATTTGGTGACATTTCGAACCCATCTGAAAGGTGAAAACAAGGATCTACAGTCAATGAAAGAGAAAATTCACATCAATGCAGTAAAAAGTTGTTACAAGATTTTAGATAATATAAGGATTACTTCACTTATAAGTACAGAATGAGTTTAAGGCCTCAAAGCCTCTTCTACATAATGGGTTTGTTCATGAGGCCATGGAACTCTTCAATGACATGATTCAAAGAACTATGGTGTCATGGAGTGCCATTATTTCAGGATTTACACATAATGGACATTAAAAAGAGGTGCTGAAGATTGGTGCTGAATATTTTTCAAGAAATGCAATTGGCAAGTGCAATGCCAGATTCAAAAACTTTTGCTAGTGTTCTTTCAACATCTATGAACTTGGTAGATTTGGAAGTTGGCATGGGGATCCTTATGGGAAGAAAGGCTGGAAAGGCCTTAATTTTGAGTCCCTCATTACCCTTCCCTCGGTCAGGATTGAAGGATCCTTTATTTTGCTAAAAGCATTTGGAAGGCATTGGAAGCTATCAAACACTTCCTCTGTTATAAGGGGGAGTGCTTCAGAAATGGCCCTTTTGTCAATGTTTACTCCCAACCCTAAAAACATACATTTTACGGAAGAGATGAATCTTTACTCTGTTCTCTGAAGACCTAAAATCCCATACCAGATACATTTCAGCATCACATTTGATGTTGTTCATTTCTAGAGCATTGCAAATGACGGGTCTGTTTTGTTTTGATCTGAGCTTTCCAGGAAATATTTATTTGTTTTGTTTAAATATTTATTTGTTTTGCTTTTATCTAAGATTTCTATGTATTTTCAGAGACTCCATGTGTGTTGAATCTGAGGTTGGTACTATTTTGTTACTCGGCTTTGCAACACACACACATAAATGTTTTCTCAATATCACAAGCATCAATTATAGGTAATTTTTATTTGCAGGATATCTTTAGCTTCAATCATTTCTATTAGTTTCATATGACATGCAACCCTAGTCCTTCCTTTAGTTCCAGTCATTTCTATTATTTTCATTAGCCTTGCAATGAGTGTTGGTTAGGTTATGTTCTTTCCAGGGCTTCCAATGTTCCAGATGATGGAATCAAAAAGTGATTTCAATGGATTTCAAAACCTCCTCCCTTTAAGAAAGTGATTTCACTAGATTTCAAACCCTATTCATTAAGAAAAATGATTTCAATGGATTTTTGTCACTCATCTGTGCAACACCTAGAGAAATGTTCACTCTCAATAACATAAGCTTCAATTATAGGTATTTTAGCTCTTAGTTTAAAATTTAAAATTAAAATCAGGGAAATGAAATGAATTACTATAGATCTGTTAGTCGCGAGTCCGATTCTTGTTCCGGTAAAATAGGTAACCACTTTCATGACAATTGTAATGCTCAAGGTTCCGTCCAAATCTTAACAGTGCATGAATCAAACTCTTAAAATGAAGATGTGTTGAAATAAATGATTGGAAATGGATTGAAGCTTTCGTTATAATTCATGTTTATAAAAATTCCTTGCGCAAGCTATAGATTGTAATGCACACCATCATGCAAGAAATAACTCAACTTATAAAGAACATAACCTTAGTGCTACATTTAACTTAGTATTCACGAAAACATAGTTGAACTTATAAGATTATCCTGTTGTTTTTGAAATGGTACCTTATAGATTGTGGCATCTAGTTATCAATGTCTGAGCGTCGTCACCAACATATGCAACCCAAACCAGCTTATGGGAAGGATCCAGGACAGGCGCAACCCACACCAGCTTATGCGATTTGAAGCTTTCCACACCAGGGATCGAAACAAGGGAGATGGATTGATGGTGGTTTGAAAACTGATCAAGGAATGGGGAAGCGGGATATGTCGTGGTTTGAAAACGCTAAGGTTAAGAGATTTGAAGCTTTCCACACCAGGGATCGAAACAGGGGAGTCGGATTGACGGTGGTTTGAAAACTGATTCAGGAACAGAGAAGTGGGATAAGTCATGGTTTGAAAATGCTCAAGTTGGTGGAAAAAAATTAATGCAAGACTTTACATCGTGGGAAACATGCGGCGATGTCAATAGGACGGAGGATGGTGGGTAACGGAGGTTAAACGGAACAAGCCAGAATGGATGGCTAGGAACGGACAGGGCAGCCAAAAACCAGAAAGTTTTAAAAAAAATCGTCAATGGACAACTCCTTGGACCCGAAGGGACCCATGCCAAGTGGCTTATCCAGCATGAACGTACATGTTAGATAAGCTCAATGATGAAATTTAGCATTTCATGATGTTTCTATATAATTGGATTGATAGAATCATTTGCTTTCTAGTTGAGCACTACTCGATCACGTTTGGCAATATGAGGGAGGATAGAGCCAAGGATAAAAATAAATTAACACATTCATGCTTGTAAGGTACGGTAGCCTCTTTCATGCTCGTCACGTTGGCTCTTTCATGTTGGTCGGGTAGTAGTAGTAGCAGTATAAATACTAACCTAATTTGGATCTTCGGGGTGCTTTGTCTGTTTATTTATTGTTTGGTTCTATGTTCGCCTGTGGTGGATTAATCCCAAAAATATATAAATATGTAAATAGATATGTGGTTGGTTTATTCCATGTAATTCATGCACAAGCAATTCACTTAGTTAAGAAACAACCCTCTTGTTACTCACTTAGTTCGGCAAATGTTGTGGCGCTAAAGCAACGAAATAACTTCTTTTTATGTAAGCGGTATGTAGGACGTTATGTGATGTAGTAAATGTAGTAACTTGGATGGAGAAATAATCAAATTTGGATATTAATCAATTAAGTTTAATACCATATTACATTTCCAGCACCCTATTAGAACAGAGTACAGATGGTATGGGACGGAGCTGAGGGAGTGAGTTCCATGTCTTAACTCCCTTTGATCTCAGTTGTCTTGTAGCCTTGACAAAGAAAGTATTTTCCAGGGTAAGAATGAATCTAAAGGTGAACCCAAAGAAAAAATATTCTGATATAAGATGATAGATAAGATAATAGATGTGATTATCTATTCATCTATCGGCGCATTACTTAATTGGTCATTCTTGTTGTGGGCAGTGACAAAAGCAGTGGGCATTGTGGTAGCTACTTGTCATCTCTTATTATAGTAGCTTCCCTTGGGAACTCCAAACAAAGACCACCTACATGTGGACAAATTTACCAAAATGAGGATGAAAACAGTTCCCAATAAGGGATATATTAACTCGAGTTTACTTGAATAGAGCAACTCATTGCTAGATGAAAACATGATTGATGTTTTCCACCTCCAATTTGGATTTAATAAAGGAAATTGCCAGGTTCTTTGCTATTTTATGATGGTGATGACTAAGGGGGTTTATTTGAGCTTGCATGTTGCATGTTGGGTCTGGGCCATGATTCTAGACAACAAATCCTAACTATTATACCATCAATCTCGACTCACTGATTGCATAGAAATTCATCCCTTGCTAATATTTTCGTAAATATCGTCTCATTGCACATTTGATGCCTTATATCAGCACAGAAAATTAATTTATTTAAGTAAATGACATCCCGAGAATAAATAAACAACATAAAAATTTTAAATTAACTTGAAGTAACTGCGAAGGGTAACATGAATAGGAAATATAATTAAAAAAATCTCCCTTTTCACGATTGGATGATGTCGTAATAAGGTGCAACGTTCGGTGGAATATCTTCAATCTCACTTAGAAATCTCAGGAATTTCCTTTGAAACTCGGTAATGGTGACTTGTACCCACTTTGTGTTACAGATGATCACATTTCTCATCTACCTAACAGAGATTGAACTTGATCTGATAATCTCGTGAATAATAACGCACCAATTTGAAGTGATTCCAGTTGTTTGAGATTCCAAATGTTACATTTTATCTTGCTTAGGATATGGCCTACCATGTTAACTTCTATGCACGTAGTTTCATAAGGCACGTCGAAATCCATCTTGATATATACTGAAGTTGACTAGTCAATATAGCACTATCTACATGAAACAATTTACAAGACATATGTACAATATGCATGCAGTGGATAAGCAATGTGTAGGTAGCGTAAGAGGGATAAAGGCCCTAGCATTAAAAGGTGGCCATTGTGCGTTTGAGATGTTGTGAGCTTCAAACTTTCATGTAATGTTATGTTGTCGGTGGCTTTTGTCATACTATGTTCAAGATCTTATGAGCTGCTTTATGATGCTCAAAAATCGGTGTTGGTGCTTAGCGAGTACTGCTATCCTTGATTGTCCAGCCAAAATTCATCTCCATTTTGGGAATAAGGTGGACAAGTTAATTGGATATTATCTAAGATCCAAGGATGCACCGTATCACATTGATTCTAAAGCTGAAGCTTATGTAACATATACATGATTGGCGTCATAGGAGCCATCACCTCGGTCTTCAATTTCTTGTTATGTGGCTTGTTATTCCGACAAGTTACTTAGTGAAATTGTCATGAAAGAGGTAGAGAATCAGATCTACCCTATCACAAAGCTCCTTTGGTTACTCCTATAACTATTAACAACTAAGGATAGCATTTTCAAGAACATGGAGGAATGAGTAAAGGGGACAGATTATACGGTGGTTGCCTGCGTGGTATGGGTCGTCCTTGCTATGTCTGCTTCCTATGGGTTATATCCCTTCCTTCTAAGCTCACTTAGGGATAATTTCGAATGGGAATTCAATTGTACCAAATTCGACAATGAATTGTACCAAGTTCTGGAGTAAAGATTCAAGACAAGCTTCAAGACAGAGTCAACATAAATTCCTACAGATTTGGTTTGGTACAGAGTCAAATATAAATGCCTACAAATTGGGTGGAGAAATCCAAGCCCTATAGAATCAATTCCTCTCCAACCATCTAGTCATGATCAAAGTGCAGGAGATAGAGCTCAAGGTATTCCTATACAGACCATTCTTTATGTTTTAATAACTTCAAAGAAAAGAATTTGATTTCAAGAACAAATATATATATATAGTACCTGCAATTCATGAGAAGAACAAGCGGAGAAAGGGCCCATTGCGGCGGAGGCCCAGAAACTAGAAACCATCACAAGGCATAAAGATACTTTTATTTTGGTATGGAACCTCCCCTATTTGATCCACCTTATTTGAACCATCTTTTACTCATGATGCTTTGGTTTGGAAGCCATGTGAATCCCATAGTAAGGAGGGAGGGACGCACCAACCATATCCACTATTTGCTCCGATGAATGCAATTGTTGGATGGCATCAGGCTGGTCGTATTACTTATTGCTTATTGCAGGATCATATGATCAGGTGAGAAGTGATCATTAGGGTGTGAGGTCGGGTGGGAGAGTACTTGTTGTAAGAGGCTAGCCCAGCAGGATCATCTTGCCTTTATTCCTCACAACTATAGTAGCAAAAAAACTTGCTGAGAAGATGATATGTGACTGCAACCAGGCACTGAGGAGGGACAAAGAGAAGAACCTTGATAATCTATGATTGAGAAAAGCAGCACCAGGAGCAAACCTAGTAGAAGCAGGACAAGGACCGACACCGCCAACCACTGCTAACAAGTCAACTAGCTACCTTGATGCGTCGGTCTATGGTGTCCACATTGTGTGGGACCCATTTCAAAGGAGTAGTAGCAAGGTGTCTGAAACATTTGTGGGATCCCATTTCAAAGGAGTAGTAGCAAGGCAAACATTCATCCTAGTATGAGTTGATACTCTAACATTCATCTTGGTTTGATTTGCTACTTGTATCTGTAACATTCATCTTGGTTTGAGTTGCTACTTGTATCAGTAGCGTTGAAGACATGGGGCAGCTTGGAAAAAAAACACTGCTATACTGCCACATAGTAAACCCAAGGCGGTGCAAAAATGAAACCACAACATACTACAAGCATTCATCTTATGTCTCAACATTTAATGTTTATGAAGTAATGCTAGAGTGATTTCTAGCATTATCCTGTTTCATAAAAAAGTATTCAACCATATGTAATTTAACCTAACTTTATTAACCAACAATGTTAATGTGCCTCGGGATGATGCCAAAAAAGAAGTTGAATTAAGTGATTGGTTGGAAAAAAGCGTGGAGTATATTGATTAGTTAATAAAAAGTGTTGTTCATCAATTGTAATACGAAACTTAGGATAAATGAGTTAAACATATTTTGGTTTTTGTGCAAAGAAATATAAATGACAGCAAGCCCTTTCATAGAGTCCCTATTGGCATGAAGGCAGGGACTAATAAGGGTATTAGTATAAATATTTTAGTGTAATTATTTACAACTTAGAAGAAATGTTAATGATACCATATTTATAAAAATTATAATCAAGGAGCCTTATAATCTTAACATTATATTACATATATACTACAATATTGTTATCATATAAACAATGATATTGAGACCTCTAACTTTTGACGTTGGTATAAACTAGTTTATACCATATCTAAACATTGGTAGATCTAGCAAAGGATTTAATTCACACTTATATATGAATTACACCACACGTCTTGATTAATTCTTGTTAGAAGTTAATTTGAACCATCATTGACCTAGTATGAGTCAATTAGGGTTTTCTATGATAGCCCATGGTATTTGGTGTTCCATGGTAATGACCTGTGGTTTAGTGGTTTTGGTTAATGTTAGAAAATTGACTCTGAAGGTCCTCTTTATAGTTTTGGGTGTTGTGTGATAAAAGAGGACATGTAATTTGTCTCTAATGTATATTTATGTATAAAGTGAAATTATATATAAATAAATGATGTTTTATACTTTATTGTATTGGGTCTCACATAAATGACATTTAATAATTAAAGTGAGTTATTATTAAATGAGGGTGCACTTAATGATGACCCTAGATCTTGTAAATGAATCTCAACCACATATTACGTGGTTAGAGAAGTAGTAACATTTTTTAAAGTATAAAACTAGGGTAAAGGATAAATTAGATATCCATCAATGAGGAGAGAGAGAGAGAGAGAGAGAGAAGAGATTGAGACTGGAGGAGAGAGACGTACTCTAGAAGACTGGCACATTTCCCAAGACCCCAAGGAGCAGCACAAATAATGTGCAACAACATTAATTGCAGAAAGTACAACAACATTTATTGCACCTGTCAGTTATGTACTGCATGTGTGAGGCACAGAAATCGAGGCATCATACCGCACAACAATCTGACAGGGTTGTACATCATTTATTGTTGATGTGGCATGAATCCTAAGGTAGCCATAAAGTACATAAAGTAAATCACGTGTGCATACCATACAATTATGTACCACACATGTGAAAGTACATCAGTTCCATACAACAACAGATTGGCACAGAATTCGAGGTAATTTGTTGAAAGTGATTTTTAAGTAATTTGTCAATAAGGTTTGGAAGAAGAATTTTTTTGTGTTGTTGGGAAAATTTCTAAGATTCTCATTTTAATGATAATTTCTTCTTTCTAGGGTTTTCCCCAGGAGTTGAGGTCTTACCCGGTCTTTGACCAAAATTCTTTATGTATTCATGTGTGTAGGTTTCTTCAGTCTTGGAAAGTTCTTGAGTTGGAGGTTTATATTTTAAATTTAAGATGTAAATTTTTAATCATAAACCCTAGTTTCTCAAGTGTTTGACATAATGTGTAAAAGAAAAGTTTGATATTAAGTCATTGAATTTCTTCATGGTATCAGAGCCAAGTTGAAGTAGTGTTCAAGCTGTAAATCACAGAAGAGTAGTGTTGTCTTTTCAGTTTAAGATTTGTTGTGAGTTGTTTTCCAGATGATGGTATATCCAATTGTATACCTTGGAAGGTTAGAATAACTGCGGTGCTCAAATAATGGAAGATTTGGAGCTTTGCAAAACCAAAATGACGAATCCTGTGGACAAGGATGACTTAGAAGAACATGAAGCCCTTGAATCCAGAGCTTAGAGAGTGATCCTGGATGGGGTAAAAGATCATTTGATCCCTCATTTGGTGGAGAAAAACACTTGCAATGACATGTGGGACACCGTGAAGCAATTGTTCGAGGCAAAGAACGAGAACCAGAAGATTGCCTTGGAAGACAAGTTACACAATGTGAATATGACCAAAGATGAAAGTGTAACCTCCTGTCTAACTCATGTGGCTAAGGTCAAATATGAGTTAGCAGTAGTGGGATAGACTATCTTAGATTTAGAGCTAGTGAGGATAGCCCTGAAGGGCTTCACCAAGAAATGGGAAGTTTTGTCAAATGTATTGTTGGTAGAGAGAAACTTTTGGACTTGTCCAGATTGTGGGATGATTTTATCCAAGAGGAGATTCGAGAAGGAGCTTTGGGTGGTCAAGTTAGCGAGTAGGTGGAGCATAATGTATCCCTTGCAGCAAAGACAAACAAGAAGAAGAAATATCTCAGTCAGATCAGGTGCTACCATTATGGATAGATGGGACACTATTATTCAAAAAGGATGTGGAAGCCAATGCAGTAGTAGAAGATTATGCCATGAAATTTGAGCAAGAGTTTTCTCTTGTCTCAATTGATTCCAATTCAGGAAGTTCATCCTTCGACAATGTCTTGGTTGTTGACAGTGGTGCAACTAGACATATAACTGGAATATATGATTCCTTTCAAATGATCACAACTTTGGGGCCAAGACATTTGATCCAGACAGACATTGATAGTCCCCAAATAGCCATACGAGGAGTTGGAATTATCAGGTTTCAACTAGATCTCGGAGAGATCCTGGAAATACATGGACTGTTGTTTGTACATGGGATGAAAGTCAACAAACTCTCAGTTTCATCCTTTGAGGATGAAGGCTATGGGATGATGGTTAGGCCTAGCAATATCTTCCTGTATTGGAGAGATGAGCTAACTGGGACCACCATTTTATTGGGTGATCGCAGGAACAGACTATATGTCTTGAGAGGGCTTATGGTACGACCAGTAGCAGAAGCAGGAGGGTGGCTATCAGAGTCAAAAGATGAGTATGGTCTTGCATTAGATAGATATGGTCCTAAAGAGGAGAGTGACTCTCTCTAGAGAAATGGCACAAGACTTAGCCAGTCAAGTGACGGTTCATATGAACAGTTGGATGAGACTTAGGTTGAGTCTCAGGCTTCAGAGTTTCAGTTCAAGGAAGAGCAGTTGTTTCCGAGATTGATTCCATAGCAGGAGGGAGTTGTTGCAGGAGTCAGAGATGGATATAGTGTTGGTGACCTTCCTCGTTAAGATGGAGTGTTAGAAAATTAACTCTAAAGGTCCTCTTTATAGTTTTGGTTGTTGTGTGATAAAGAGGACATGTAATTTGTCCCTTATGTATATTTATGTATAAAGTGAAATTATATATAAATAAATGACATTTTATACTTTATTGTATTGGGTCTTACTTAAATGACATTTAATAATTAAAGTGAGTTATTATTAAACAAGGGTGCATTTAATGATGACCCTAGATCTTGTAAATGGATCTCAACCACAGATCAGGTGGTTAGAGAAGTAGTTACATTTTTTAAAGTATAAAACTAGGATTAAAGGACAAATTAGATATCCATCAATGAAGAGAGAGAGAAGAGATTGAGACTGAAGGAGAGAGAAGTACCCTAGAATACTGGCACATTTCCCAAGACAAGGAGCAGCACAAATACCAAGGAAAAGTTCAACAACATTAATTGCAGAAAGTACAACAACATTTATTCCACCTGCTAGTTCCGTACAGCATGTGTGAGGCACAAAAATCAAGGGAACATATCGTACAACAATATGATAGGCTCGTACAACATTTATTGTTGTTGTGGAATGAATCTCGAGGCATGCAGGAAGTACAACACATGTGCAGACCAAGCTCTCTACCACGCGTGTAAAAGTACAACAGTTCCATACAACAACATATTGGCACAAAATTCGAGGTAATTTGCTGAAAGTGACTTTTTGGGTAATTTGTCAGTTTCTGTGTTGTTGGGAAAATTTGCAAGATTCTCCTTTTAATGATAATTTCTTCTTTCTATGGTTTTCCCCAGGAGTTGTGGTTTTTCCCGGTCTTTGACCAAAATTATCTGTGTATTCATGTGTGGAAGATTTGCTTCAGCCTTGGAAATTTCTTGAGTTATTGCTTTATATTTTAAATTTAAGATGTAATTCTTTAATCATAAACCCTAGTTTCTCAATTGTTTGACATACTGTGTAAAAGAAAAGTTTCATATTAAGTCATTGAATTTCTTCAGTTAATCATGTAATCATATATATACTTGTGATAATATTGAGAAGGCATTCCATTGCTCGTATTGTGTTCCTCTTCTTCCTCACTCCATGTTCTTTAACATTTTAACATGGTATCACAGCGAATCTAATCCAAGCTCTGTAAGTCTATTCTGGTAAGCCTTTCCACAAAGTGGAAAGCACGTAGATATGATCTCACATCCATTGGAGGTTGTTGGTAAAGATGGTTGTGAACACATTGACGTGAATTTTTCTTCACAGATTGAAGAACCAACGTAATTCTTTTTTTTTAACCTATTAGAGCACTGTCACACCATGTCCCTATCGGGAACTGCGTCATAATTCCACTAACTCACTTTTTGTTAAGGAAAAGTGTGGAACTTACTCACCTTTTGTTAAGAAAAGGTGCAACATTGACTTGTCTGTTGTTAAGGAAAAGTGTGGCACTACCACATAAGTTGTTAAGGAAAAGTGCAGTAATCATTGTTTACTTAAACGTGTTTTTCATGTCGCGCCCTATGTCACCCTATGATATCTCTAGAAGTTGCGGCACTGTATAAAAATACAAGATATCACTTCAAATATACAAATCTGGTTTGGATGTGATCCAAGCCTCATGTTGTTTCACAAAGTGGAAATCACACATACATATCATATTAGAGAAGATCAAATCTTGAAGATGGAGCTACCATAAGAGATTAAAGAAAGGAATAATATACTAACACCAGTAGGATTATGGCAATCCTTTCATGGAGAAAATTATGATATATGGGCATTAAAAATAAGAAATATGTTAAGGTCACAAGATTTGTGGCATTTTGTAGTTGAAGAGGATCCTATTGATCTAGAAGTATTTGAGACTTTTATAGAATTCCACTAAGAAAGAAGACAAGTTGGTGCCTTAAGTCTCTATTATCACATAATGTGTAGCTACCCACTGAAAATATCCTACACATGACAATAGAGGTAGTGTAGCTAACTAGTGACACTACAAGGGCCTCATCCTCTACAAATAAAAGGTAGTCCTCACACCTAACGGGCTCTTGTCACTTTACATCAATCTGGAGAATGATCAAGGGGGAGACCCTATTAGGCTATGAGGTATAACACACCTACTCAAGACACCCTAAAAGATACAAAATATATGTGAGGAGAACCGTGAGTAAGTGAGTCTATATCTAGGAAATCAATGTGGTAGTCAAGGTTAGGACAAAGTTGGGGAGGCTTAATGATAAGGGAAATTACCCAACTTATAATGAAAGATACCACAGGGAGTTTAATAACGTAGATCTAGTCTAAATGAGGAAAACCCTAATTAGATCCACCTAGGGTTTATGCAATTTTCAATGAGGTGGACCCAAAAGAGGAGACCAGGACAAGAAATGACTAGATATGGATGTGTGAAGGATATATTTGTTGATTTAGAGTGGGTTCAAGCATACCCAACTGATAGATATTGTTGGTAATAACTCCCAATTCGTTAATCTATTCATGGCTAAGCATTCATTTATACATTCATGTGACGGTTTATTTCACCTTCCGTCCAGCCTTTTCGGCTTCCAACTATTCCTATTTATTTATTTACAATATTATAATCCCTAACGGATTATATTCTAACAGATATGAAGAATTAACCAACCACCCAAGGAGGGCACCCACCTAGAGAAGGCCAGTGCTAAGTATAAAGGTAAAAGGAGTTAGATTAATATGAAACTTTATATCTAAGGTTTAATTAATTATTCCTAGGTAGGTTTTGATGGTCATCATCAAATAAGCACTTGATCTATCAGATCTACAAAACTAGGGTTTGGAAGAAGAGGGTTTTATGGTGACAATTGGATTAAGCCCAAGAAAATAAAATAGATGCAAGCGCACCTAGAAATACTTGATACTAACCTTGTATGACAATTATATCACCTCCTCGATCAATTACAAGTATTTTATATGCCTCTCTAAGTGAATTTGTTATCCCTTTAAGATGTCAAGTGCTCCCTCCTCCTGCAAAAGAGATCTATAATGTAAGAATCGATTTGAAAAAAGATAGATGAAATGACGAAGAAAATGAATTAGGGAACATCAAGAAGGCCACAAGACACAATAAAGATACTACCTGAATCATTGGTGATGTGGGACAATGTTATGGAGGTCAGTCACAATAGAGCCCCCAACTAAGTCATTGCCTTCACCAAGATGATGGCACCCTACAAAACGTGTTAGAAATACGCAAGAATGATACGCAAGAATTCTAGAGAGAATAAAACTTTCCAATATCCATACAAGACATTCGACATAGATTCCAAGAGTATTTGCAAAAATATTCTATTATTCCAAGAGCCTAAGAGCCAAAAGCCCCCCTTTAAAATGAGAGAGCATCTCAATATATAGATCTCTCTGATACACAAAATCTAGATCCAAAAATATCAACAAACAAGATCAAAATATACAATCACTCTAATTAATGGGTAAGATTAGTTGGACACTCAATACATGGATCAACTCAAAAATAGAATCGAGCGCACCCACTAGGATGCCTAAGGAGGGGCACACCACATGAAAAGTGTGTAAGGTATAACATAGCACTTTGTGGGGGCTATGAGGTAAGACATAATCCTTCTCTAGCATGGCCCCATGGTACAATCATAAATTATAATCAATAATCATAAGATAAAGTGACTAAAGTCACTAGGACATCATCCTCAAAATACATAAAAACGCCCCACAAGTGGAGAATCCTAGGACGTGTGGACCCCATGAAGAGTGAAACTGATGCCGGAGGGTGAATATTACCCCAAAAATGTGCCTCGGATCAATTCCAGGCCATTTCCTTGCCTCAATTTCCCAAATTGATTTTTTTATTAGTCATTTTCCATCATCAAAATACTGCCTCAAGAACATAAAAATGCTCATATCTCATTAATGAATGAAACTGGACATCAACTTACTACAAAAATGGACCTGAGACCATATCAATATGGTAATAACGACTGGATACACTCTATGTTCCCCTTCTATTTCCCTAGGAGATCCAACCATCAACTAAAAAGCATTTTATTTTTATTTTTTGGGGTCAAACTACTACAAACTGATAAAATGACCCACGTCTCATCTGGAAGTGTCTGAAACTGAAAACTGATTGCATCAATAAACTTAGAATGTCCAAATCTACAAGGAATGAGTACCCATACACCATACGTACATCAAAAAATGTACATCAAAAACCCCATCCATGTCAAAACAACAATAATAATAAAACTTGTAAATGTTGATAATCATGAAAATATCACAAGCTATCACAATAAGCCATCATCTGAAGCATGAGTATGTCTAATGGACATTGATATACCACAAATAATCATATTCCACAATAATCGGTCAAAACTCATATCAAACCTTGTTGCTGACTTGGTCAAATTGGGTTGACCAGGTCAAGAAAGGTCAAATGATTACCCAAATGCTAAACTTTGATACTGTAAAGTACAAAATGGATATGCATCTCAAATAGCTATGTTAACGGTGAGACTCAAATACAAGTAGCTTCTGATGGCGATTATAAGCACTATATATATATATATATATATCAAAGTAATTGGTTTCTCTAAACAAGAACTTCCAATGTACACTCATTTATTGATTTGGCCATTTTTATAATCAATGGAGAAGGTGCATAAAACAAGGTAAGGCCATCAGAAAGACTTAACACTTGACACTATAAACATATAGGCTGGAAAAATAGGGATCCACACAAAACATAAGCTATACTAGGTGAACAATAGGGAATGGAAGTGTCTCACAGATGGGTGGAATAATGAGAATGCTCCACTAGACTCTAGATAGACAACATTTTAAAGTAGTTATTTGCACAACATGGATATTATCTAGCCTCCAAAGGCATGTTCCTTGGAAATATTTCTGGGATTCCATAAAATGACAAAGAAATAACCCTGACATGGCAGTCTCACCCTGTTGCCCTGTAGGGGGGAATGAGTCATACATTATACACTGAATGACTGGTCATCCTTTCGCCATCAACTCTTTTAAAAAATATATTGTATTTAACTTGCCATCCTCCAAGAGTAGGTGCGTTTAATATCCTTGTGAGCCTTAGATAATGACTTGGTATGACCTCCATTTCCCACCACCATCCATAGGTGCGATGGAGTGACCACCTTGTTTCCCTTTGGTGGGAAACAACCTCACATCATACAAAGGATGAGTGCTCGTCTCTTGGAAATTGGCTGACTTTATATGTCATTTGCAATAGTGTTTAAAAACACTTTTGTTTTGTTGGCTAAGAATCCATTTAGAATAAGCATTTAAGTTCCAATGCCTTAGTGTCTAAAGACACTTTTTGGTAATAGTACTTGTGTTTAATACCTAGAGGAAGACCATCCCAGTGATAAGAATCACACAAACCAACATTGAGACACAATAAAGACATGGAGACCTATTCCAACATAGAGGTGAAGGTGGGGGGAATCCTAAATGTCACTAATCAAGCTACAAGTCAGGTTTAAACAGAAAGAAGGGAGGGCAACAGATGGATGGAGACAATGAAGATGGTACCAAGGTTAACAAGTTGTGTCCCTAGAGGGAAATGACCAAATCCATACTAATAATATGGGATGACCAATGAGTATACAAAAGAAACTCTTAGACATAAAAACTATATCACTTATATTTTAGATTCCATTAAAAACCAATAAAATATCACCAACATAGAACCATTATCAACTAAGTCTTACTACTAAAATAGATAACAAAGCATAACAAGAATCCATATGTACAAATCCATATATCACATGGGTCATATACCTACAATCCAATTTGAACAATATGAAATGCACAAAAACATTGTTATTGTTGTACATCATTGGCACTGTCATGAACTTTGCTCTATGTCATGAAAATGGCTAACTCAATCATCAAATATGGGGTCACGAGGCTTAGTCATGGCATAGAACTAATCAAACTGAAAGCTCTAGATCCACTGAATGAGAGTGAGCATCAACTAGAAGCTCATCATCTTCTCATATCAAAGTAAAGGATTGTCTTAAATATATGCTCGGGACTGCTCAGAAACAATGGTAGCCCAGCTACTATGTATGTGACAATAGTATCATATAATGTGGTATAGATTATTCCATTTTTCGTATCATTGCATAAGTTTATACTATAAAGAAAGCATGGGATATATTGAAAGCAGAGTTTAGTGAAGAGGATCTGGATGTAGAAGAAGGTGATTTTGCAAGCCACACAAAGCACCAAGATTCCCACAGTGAAGTGGAAGACAGTCAAGAAGACTATGTTTATGAGGCATCCAATGATCATGTAATCCTGTCAATGATTGTTGATCCAATTGTGTTTGTTGATGACAGTGAAAACAAGCATGCCAATGTAGCAGTGCACATTGATGTGAGTGATAGTCTCTAAGAGAAAGAGACAGTTGATAGAACATAGAAGCTACAATAGTTAATGAGAATGATGTAGTAGATGCTATTGAAACAACAGAAGAAGATGAGGAATTGCAATATGTGAATGCTCTCCAAGAAGAGCTTAAATACATTCATGTTTTTGGAAGGTTTTGACAAAAAAATCCAGTGTGCAGTTAAAATGGAAAACAAGATAAAACATGTTAGAACACAAGAAGAAGAAGACATTATAGAACAACTTCTTAGCATCAAGATCAAGAAGAAAAAGAAGAAGCAATCCAAGTACACATCAAGGAAGAAAGTAAAGATGGCATTTTTGAATGAAATGTAAGCCTAGATGAGACATAAACCAACAAGCTTTCCTTTTGCTTTTTTTATGTAATCCCATAGAGGCAGTATGGTAGAAATTAAGGGGGAGTGATGAAAATTAGTTGTCTCATTTAATTGACATTTTTCATTAAGGGGGAGTGTTAGAAGGTAATTTTAACAGTCATTGACCAAGTATGAGTCAATTAGGGTTTTCTATGATATCCCATGGTATTTGGTGTTCCATGGTAATGACCCATGGTTTAGTGGTTTTGGTTAATCATGTAATCCTATATATACTTGTGTTAATATTGAGAAGGCATTCCATTGCCCATATTGTGTTCCTCTTCTTCCTTGCACTATGTTCTTTAACATTTTAACAGTTCTAGAGTCTTACGAGGTTTCATCATGGCGTTATTCTATTCAATAAATTGAAAATTTTGCATGAAATAAAAGACTAATAAAAACTATGCACAACAATTGCTTGATTATGAAAATTAGTACAATAGAAAAGATAATGACTAAAGGTTTAAAATCATATTTTGCTTTATGTACAATTAGTTAAAAAAACCTGAAATATATATAGGTTATAAACAGAAATAAAACTAATAATATATACAGTCCAAATATACATATTATACAGGTTGTAGAATGTAAATTAAAATAAAAAATAAAAATAACAACAGAGTTGAAGAACAGCAGGTGGAGGAATGACACAGATATGCCCAAACACAATTATTATTATGAATGGAATTTGAATATTCATCTATGCAATAGGTCGCAGTTGGTTTGAACCCTTAGAATAGGAGGTTTACAAGACCCTTTGAACCTCTCAACATTCCAAGTTCACCTAGGTGAAACCAAGACAGCAAGAGTAGTCCCCACTCAGATTGTGCTGACTGTAACCTACCCACGTGAATATGATAGTTATAAAATATGAACAGGAAAGTAAAAATGCTTACAGGAAAACTGAATGTACCTCTAGTGGAAGGACACTTTTCCTTCACCCTAATGGGTGGACCTAAAACGTAGCCCTACCTACAATCATCACTTGTTAGGCTCATGGAAAGCTGAGTATGAATGGGAAAAATGTAACATAGAACCGAGAAATACCCACCTCTTACCTCCAATGCGAGATCCATGCTTCAGTAGCTTTGTTGAGATTTTAAACGTTACAGTAGGAAGATGAATCCTGTGAGGGAAGACAAAGAGTTTCGATAACTATATGAAGCTCAAGAATTGTCACATCTTTTGATTTTTTGTCTTCCCATGTGCGCTTGAATGAGGAATAGCCACAGTAACAGATTCTCCCCTTGGATGTAGAAATAAATTTTGATGGTGTCAAAAAGTTAGAACATCGTTTGGTCCATTTTGAATTATATCTTGTTACCGGTTTCCTATGCATTATATCCCATGTTTGTTGATTCTTTTGGTAGTGTATTAAAGCCCTAATTGACACTTCTCCGCTATGATAACACCAATACTGTCTCACACAACAAAGGACATTATGGATGGAAGATCATTGATTTAGGGTAGGATTCCATGACCTTGATCATTCACCTATACCCTAGCACAAATAATTTGTGTAGCCTTATCTTAAGTCAAAAATGTTGATGTATTTGTAACTTCTGAATGTATTCATCTATGTATCTTATGTATTGCAACCCGATGTTTATTCCGGGATGTATCTATAATGTAATTGAGTCATGTTGTCATGCCCCAATGTTCCGATCGGGAGGATCAATAATGTAAACAAGTCATGTAAAGTCATTATGGGTAACCCTTTGATTGTCTAAGGGTTAAAGTCCCCGCAGTTCTGGGGCACTAGGGTTATTAGACTCTCCTAGTAGAGGTCGGCCCTGGTAGGGTTTTAGTCATGTCAGGATTAGTATAAATAGAGAACTGGAGTCTCTATTTATCACACAACTCATACACACTCAAGTGTAGCGCATAGTTGAGGAAGGAGAAGATACTGGGGCTAGACAAGAAGAATATTACTACTGTCGGGAGGTCACTTACTGTTTTGGGCTTTTACTATTTTGGTGCTGATTCTATCTCCGAGGAAGTTGCAGGGTTTTCTCCATTTATAATTTCCCCGAGGAAAAACATTGTGTTCATTGTCTCTTGTGTTTGATTGTTGTACTTGTTATTCTCTCAGTTAAAGATCCTAATAATGCTAGCTTAATGTTGAAAAACTAACATGGTATCAGAGCTAACCTGAGAAGAAGACACTGTGCAGATGCAGGAACTAGGGCTTCCTAGTTTGTGGATCTTCCTCCATAGATTTTCACCAAAATTATGGTGGAATAACTCTCCTCCTTAGGGCGCATCTTTCTATCAAATCAGAATCCAATTCTGAGGTTTTTCAGTTTTGGACCCGACACTGCTGCTGGAAATTAGGGCTTTTCACATAAGAGTAATTTTTCAGTGAGCCCAGGCCTGGATTGATCTCCTCCCCAAAATCGAAGTTAGGGACAAATTTCAAGGCATTTGGGTGGATAGATCTCCGAAAAAGCAAAACCCTAATTTGCTCCTGATCCAGTACTGCTGGATTTCAGCTCCAAATCCAAATCTGACATCTTAACCTAGTAAGATCTAAATCTTTTATATTTCCATTTGAGGTTCTCAGTTTAAGATGTCTCATCATACCAAGCTTGATGAAAATCTTGAGGGAGCTGATAACTTCCGAGCCTGGAAGTATAGGATCTCCCTGGTCCTGGAAGAGAATGAATTAGACTCCTACATCCATGAGGAGGTTCCAGTTCCAGAGGGAGATGAGGCAAAAGCCTTACATAAGAAGAAGATGGTTATGGAAAAGAGGATCATTGCTGATTCTATCAAGGATCACCTTATACCTCAGGTGTCCTCTCTCAAGACACCTAAAGCTATGTTTGATTCCCTAACCAAATTATTTGAAGGGAAGAACATAAACCGAAAGATGACTCTAAGGAATCAACTGAAGAATGTGAAGATTCAGAATGCAGAGACCATCCAGTCTTACTTCACAAGGGTTTCTCAGATCAAGGAAAAATTAGAAGCTGTAGATGAAGAAGTGGAGAATGAAGAGATTGTGATGACAACTCTGAATGGCCTTCCTAGGTCATGGGATTCTTTCATCCAAGGAATCTGTGCCAGAAAGAAATTAGTCAAATTCAGCAGACTATGGGAAGAATCTTCTCAAGAAGAAGCATGGATAGCAGCTCGAGAAGAGAAGATGGGAAGTGAAGACCAAGCTCTCATAGTTCACTCCAAGAAATGCAGAAGAAGTACTCATCACTCCAAAGGTAAGAATCCTCATCAAAGAGATAACAATAGAAAGAACCTATCTAGATTAAGATGTTATACATGTGATGAGATAGGACACTTTGCAAAAGACTGTCCTAAGAACAAGTTCCACTCTCATAAGAAGAAGGGGAACAAAATAAGACATCATGCTCATGCTGCAAAGGATGATGAACCATCCAAGAAAAGAACCAGATATGAAAGTGAAGATTCTTCAAGCGAGGATGAATATGTTTTTATTTCCACTCTCACAAGTAACATTACTCATGGAAGTGATGATTGGCTTATAGACAGTGGAGCTTCCAAACATATTACTGGATTCAAGGAATCCTTTGTGAGACTATCAGAACACGAATCACCTCACAAGGTGAAACTAGGAGATGACTACCAATATCCAATAAAAGGTAGTGGGGAATCTTCCTATAAGCTAGACTCTGGAAAGTCTCTAACAATGAAGGAAGTATTGTTTGTGTCAGAACTCAAGAAGATCCTTCTCTCTGTATCGGCATTGGATTCAAAAGGAATGAGGGTTGCATTCATATATGGTCAAGTCATCATGTGGCCAAGAGGAAAGACTATCAATGATGCAGTGGTAATTGGAGAACAAGAAGGAGGTTTGTACAAATTGAAGGGCCATCCAGAACAAGCTTTGGTCCATGAAATAGTAGATCCAAGTGAAATTTGGCATAGAAGGCTTGCACATGTGCATTACAGAGCACTGCCAATTGCAAGCAAAGCTGTTGAAGGTCTTCCAGAATTCCAAGCAAAACATGATAGGGTATGCAAAGCATGTGTGAAAGGAAAGAATATAAGAAGACATTTCCAAGCAACGAAAGCAAAGCAAAAGGAATCTTGGAAATCATCCACTCCGATGTATGCGGTCCTATGTCATCAAACTCACTAAGCAGGTACGCATATTATGTTTCTTTTATTGATGACTTTTCTAGGAAGACATGGGTTTACTTCATGAAGAACAAAGACGAAGTATTCAGCAAGTTCAAGGAATTCACAGCCGTGATCGAGAACCACACTGAAAAGAAGATCAAGACTTTTCGATCAGATAATGGCGGAGAATTCACTTCGAATAAATTCAAAAAGCTATGCAAAGAATCAAGGATTAAGAGGGAGTTGTCCACTCCTTATAATCCACAACAGAATGGGATTGTAGAACGAAAGAACGGAACTATCATGGAAGCTGCAAGAGACATGCTTCATGATCAAGATCTTCCTATGCATCTTTGGGCTGAAACGGCCAAAACATCGGTGTATGTACAGAACCGTACTCCACACAGATTACTCGAGAACAAGACTCCTGAAGAATTCTTCTCCGGCAAGAAACCAGAAGTCATCCATCTTAGAATATTTGGCTGTCCTATGTACATACACATTCTGAAAGAGAAGAGAACAAAATTAGATACTTCAAGAAAGAAGGGTATATTTGTAGGATATTCTGAAAGCTCGAAGGCTTACAGAATATATTTCCCAGGATACAAGAAGATTGACATCAGTAGGGATGTGAATTTGATGAAGACACAACTTACAACAAATCCATAAAAAGACCTCCTGAAGGACCTGAAGAAGTTGAAGCACCCAGAATTCATGATACAACCATGAATGAAGAAACTCAAGAAGAAGATCAAGATTTCAAAGAACCACAAAGACCTGTAGATCCACCTCTGGAGAAGAATCCTTAAAAGAGGAAAACTACTTGGGTACATGAACTTATCCAAGGTGCAGAGAGATATGGGGCTCCAGAAGAGAATCACAGAGAAAGAAAAAGGACCAGATCCTGCTCCGGGTATGTAGCTTTACTATGTGATTTCATTGATAAAGAACCTTACAGTTACAAAGAAGCAGCAGAACGGAAAGAATGGAAGGATGCTATGATCAAAGAATACCAATCGATCATGAAGAATGATGTTTGGGATGTTGTCCCAAGACCAGAAGGGAAGTCAGTTGTAACTTCCAAATGGATCTACAAGATCAAGCATGCTGCACACGGTAGCATTCAAAAATATAAGGCAATATTTGTGGCTCGGGGTTTCTCTCAAGAAAGAAGGAATAGATTATGAAGAAACCTTCGCACCTGTAGCCAGATACACTTCCATCAGATCGGTACTTTCTCTAGCTGCAGTGATGAAATGGAAGATACACCAGATGGATTTCAAGACTGCCTTCTTGAATGGTGTAGTGGAAGAGGAAGTGTATGTAGAGCAGCCACTCAATTTTGAGACACATGACAGAGAGTCTCATGTATGCAGATTGAAGAAAGCCCTGTACGGTTTGAAACAGGCACCCAGGACCTGGTACGATAGAATTGACAGCTTTCTATCCAGTTTGGGCTTTACCAAGCGTAAAGCAGATTCCAACCTTTACTGCAAGGTTGAAGATGGAAACCCAGTGATGCTTCTACTATATGTAGATGATCTCTTTGTGACAGCTACGGATGGGTTGATTGCTAATATGAAGAGAAAGCTTGCTGCTGAGTTTGAAATGAAGGACATGATGCATTACTTTCTAGGTATGGAGGTGTGGCAGAGTGCAAATGGAATCTTCCTTGGACAAGGGAAGTATGCAGTAGAGATCCTGAAGAGGTTTGGGATGATGGACTGCAAGGCTATGGCCACACCTATTGCATCGAACCTGAAGCTATTGAACGATGCTTCATCAAAGTCAATTGATGCTACGATGTATCGTGAGATGATTGGGTCATTGATGTACCTGACAAACATGAGACCAGATATTTGCTTTGATGTGAACACCTTGAGCTAGTTTCTAACAGATCCGAGACATGCTCACTTGATTCCTGCAAAGCATATTCTGAGGTACCTGAAGGGTACAGTTGATTATGGGCTCAAGTATGATGCGAATCAGAAGATTAACCTGGAGGGTTATGTTGATTCAGATTGGGTAGGCAGTGCCATTGATAGGAAGAGCACTTTAGGGTGTTGCTTCAGTATGGGATCAAGTGTGATCTCTTGGTTTAGTAGGAAGCAATGTTGTGTGGCACTGAGTACAGCTGAAGCAGAGTATGTCGCATCTTGTTCAGCTAGTTGTGAGGCAGTATGGCTACGGAAGCTACTGCCTGATTTATTTGATCTCCAGTTGGATGCTACTTGTATACATTGTGACAACCAGAGTTGCGTAAAGTTGTTAGAGAATCCAGTGTTCCATGACAAGTTGAAGCATATCGAGATCAAGTACCACTATATCAGGGATATGGTGCAGAGGGGAACAGTGAAGCTCTAGTATGTTGCGACAGAGGAACAAATAGCTGATGTATTGACAAAGCCATTGGCTAGGGTGAAGTTCAAGTACTTCAGGGAGAAGCTTGGTGTTCTCCAGATAGAGGTTTCCTCCAACGGAAACTGATGAGTACCATAGCCATTCTGACATGGTGAGAGGATTGGTTCCTTCCATGGTCAGATGTAAGGGCTGAGCCATTCTGTCATGGTGAGAGGATTGGTTCCTTCCATTTCAGATATGAGTGCTGAAATCCATAGCCATTCTGATGAGTAGGTCAGATTTAAGGGCTGAGCCATTCTGTCATAGTGAGAGGATTGCTTCCTTCCATGTCAGATATGAGTGCTGGCCATTATGTCGAGTAGGACAGGTGTAAGGGCAATTGCCATTCTTTGAATGGAGCTGCCTGGTGAGGTACCAGGAGAAATTAGTCTAGGACTAAGTAGCCATTCGGATGTGATAGAGGGATGTGTTCCCACTTGATCAGATATAAGGGCTAAACCATTATGTCATGGCTAAAGGATTAAGTTCCTCCCATGTCAGATGTGAGTGTTGGCCATTCTGACGAGCAGGTCAGATGTAAGGGTAACTGCCATTCTCTAGGAGAATGGAGGCACCTGGTCAGTTACCATGTAGCTCAGTCGAGTACGACTGGGGGCCATTTTGATGTGACTGTAGGATTGGTTCCTACAAGATCAGATATGAGTGCAGAGCCCTTCCATCATTGTGAGTAGGATGTGTTCCCACCTGGATGGATGTAAGTGCAGAGCCTTTTCATCATTGTGGGGAGGATGTGTTCCCACCTGGATGAATGTAAGTGCAGAAATATTTCATCATTGTGAGCAGGATGTGTTCCAGCCTAGATGAGAGTCTTTCATCATTGTGGTAGGATGTGGTTCCATCCTAGATGGAAGAACAGAGATCTTCCATCATTATGGTAGGATGTGGTTCCAGCCTAGATGAAAGTATGGAAATCTTCCATCATTGTGGTAGCATGTGGTTCTAGCCTGGATGGAAGTACAGAACTCTTCCATCATTGTGGTAGGATGTGGTTCCGGCCTGGATTGAAGAACATAGATCTTCCATCATTGTGGTAGGATGTGGTTCCAGCCTGGATGTATGTGAGTACTGTGCCTTTCTGACAAGTAGGTCAGATATAACTGCTGAAGAAGACCTACATGGAGGCTAGGCCTATAACCAGCATGAAAAAGGGCTCGCTCTGTAGAACTTCCTGTAACGAGAAGAATCATGAGATAGCACCAGTGATGATCCAGATCGAGTGATGATCCAGATCCAGTGATGATGGCCAGTGATGATCCAGATCCAGTGATGATGATCCAGCAGTGATGATCCAGATCCAATGATGATGGCCAGTGATGATCCAGATCGAGTGATGATCTAGATCCAGTGATGATGCCCAATGATGATCTAGATCCAGTGATGATGTCCCGTGATGATCAAGATCGAGAGATGATCTAGATTCAAAGATGACGAGGACTTGAAGACGAAGATGACTTGAAGACTTAGAAGACTTGAGATGCAGAAGATGAGATGATCCAGCTGATACAGAGAAGAAGACCAGTACTGAAAATTGTGTCGAAAGAATACCTTCCTAGTTAAGAGGGAGTGTTCATGTATTTGTAACTTCAAAATGTATTCATCTATGTATCTTATGTATTGTAACCCAATGTTTATTCCGGGATGTATCTATAATGTAATTGAGTCATATTGTCATGCCCCGATGTTCCGATCGGGAGGATCAATAATGTAAACAAGTCATGTCAAGTCATTATGGATAACCCTCTGATTGTCTAAGGGTTAAAGTCCCTGCAGTTCCAGGGCACTAGGGTTATTAGACTCTCCTAGTAGAGGTCAGCCCTGGTAGGGTTTTAGTCATGTCGGGATTAGTATAAATAGAGAACTGGAGTCTCTATTTATCATACAACTCATACACACTCAAGTGTAGTGCATAGTTGAGGAAGGAGAAGATACTGGGGCTAGACAAGAAGAAGATTATTGCTGTCAGGAGGTCACTTACTGTTTTGGGCTTTTACTATTTTGGTGTTGATTCTATCTCTGAGGAAGTTGCGGGGTTTTCTCCATTTATGGTTTCCTAGAGGAAAAACATTGTGTTCATTGTCTCTTGTGTTTGATTGTTGTACTTGTTATTCTCTCAATTAAAGATCCTAATAATGTTAGCTTAATGTTGAAAAACTAACAAAAAACATAGTTGATGGTCGAGCAACTTGCGTGTTACATGCTTGTTGACTTTGTTTCACCGGCGTTTTCAAAAAAATGTTGTACATGCACCCTTATCTTCCATGAAGTGTTGTTACATGCATGTTTCCCCTTTTTTACCTACATGTTTCCCCAAAAAATCCCAAAAAAATGAAAAATGGGGTAATTGGGGTGGTTCTGGTAACTTCCCCGTTAGATACAACCTCCTCTCATTCGAGTATGACTATCCATTCTTGATATAAAAACAAGGATGGTTGGACTTAAGAGGGAGATTATTTCCACAAGTAATATTATGCTGGAGGAATTGTACCATTTCATCCCCTATTGCCTTATGCATATGTTGTCCTATCCTTGAGATAACTAGAGATTGGTTGGGATGTGTTGGAGAAGAGAAGCAAGGAGATACTTAGTCAAGATTTCATGAGGTGTCAGAATAGTCATAAGGTAATATTGTACTTCTTATTGTTATTAATAAAAGAGTTGGCATCTTTCCCTTCCCTATTACAGTGTTTATGATCTGATTAATGGAATGATAGATCTTTTTTAGAGTAATTTATACATTTATGGTATTGTTCTCCTTTCAAATTTTCATCAATTTTATTATGGTTAAAAGCTTTTGAGGAAGGTATTAAGTTGGTTTTATAGGTTCTTGTGAAGTAGAGCTTTGGTGCAATGAAAGCTATAATCAACCTATATAAATAAGGTGCATCCTCTTCTATATTTTAAACTCCTAATATAGTTTTGTGTGAATTTTAAACTCTAGTTTGCTTTTTGTAGGACCTTAGATGTCAATTATGATAAATTTAGTATGTTGGTGACCTCAACTCCAGTCATAAGATATATTTCCATCTAACAAAATTGTCAAATCCAATGAGGGAATCCTGTTTTCTTTGGGGTTTCTAGTATACTCCTTCCAGTTCAGTTGATTTATTTATGTCTCTATTCAAGTCGACTTTTATCTTAGTCCCTCAATTTGATACCAGACCTTTGTTTGAAGTTGCCTTTCATTTTTTGGACCACTCTGGACAAAAGCATTATTGGTAACACTAATAGTTGTGTTTCCCCTATAAAATTGTTGGTGGTAATCTGCATAGGTGGGTGTTACACACTACTGGTAGACTACACATTTGTGTTTTATCCTATCGGTTACAATTTTCCATCAACTTGTTTGACTCGATGATTTTCTTGATTGGTTCAAATTTGGTTGATTTCCTTGAGTCTTGTTGAGGTTCTTCAAAGGTGTTTTGTTTTACTTTTGTTGAAGTTTGACTTGTTTAAGAGACCTTCTTAATTAAGAGATTTCTTGAGTAATTGAATGCAGTAGTTCTTTTCATCATTATTTTGAAAGACTTGAAGAGTGTTTAACTCTTAAAACTTTGGTCCAAACCTGGAGGTGGTCTCCCTACCTTTTATAGTCATTTCTAGAAGGATCTTTTAGTTTATGTGGGATTTAGGTCTTAGTGGTGTAGTAATGGTTTTATCACTTAAATTGATTATTTGGTTTATTTCAAAATTGTCGATTGTTAAGGGCCTTGTTGTGGCCTCTCCGAGGTAGTACTCATTCACTATCCTTGTTTTAGTTAGTCTTTCTTGTGTTGTGGAGTGAAAATTTTCTTTAAAGAACTACTTCTTTCTTAACCCCATTCAATTTTAGCCAATTCTTTGTGAAGTTTTCAGACTGTTGACACATTGCATGGACTTTTAATAAGCACTGTAGTTAGTTTGCACCCTTTTTTCAGTTTGTACCTTTGAATTGCTGGTGTGAAAGGTCTTGAAGTTCATCTTCTAGTTTAAATTGCTTTTCATCTTTTAATTTATTGTACTAATCATTCTCCCTTGAAGTGAAAGCTCGAGGTTGTTGTTGAGTTGCTTTAGACCCTGATTGCACTAGTTGGGTGCAAGACTTAGGCCTTCCCAAACCTTGTCTCTTTATAGATTTGGTTGCTTGTTGGAGTCTAAAAATATTTTATTATACTTTTCTTTGATTTCCTTACCTAGTTAACTGAAAGGTCCTGAGTTTGTGCCTTCTTTAGCTTGTGATTGCTAGGGGAGTCAAGAGTGTCTTGCACGTGTTGTCTTGAGTAGTTTTTTATGATTAAATCGTGTCATTTCATTTGAAAAAAACAAACAAGTTGGATTTTTTTATAAAAATGAGTTCATGTTTACTTTCCAAGCGGTTGTGTTGAGGCCTGATAATTCGCAGGCAACAACAGCAAGGGATTCTCCCCAGTCAACGTTCCCAACTAGCCCGTGACTTTTTGGTGTAGGGAATCCATCCGGTTTGCGGTCTGGCTACCGTATGTTTTTGTATTTTTTGACTTAATGTATGATATCCACGTGCCTAATTAACAATGCAGGGTGATAAAGATCTAAAGAGCAGTCACAATGTGATGCGCAGGTTCTTACCTCTCGTCTTAGAACTCACAAGCATCCAAATCATATATGTGCAAGAAAATACAATACTAACTAAACTGTCTCTAGAGAGATGGATATTAATTCATGAGTAATGCAATACTGTTTGTGTGTTATGGAAAATCACAGATAGTTGTTCTTATAACCAAACATACAAACACGAATAAAAGTATATATGATAAGATAGCTCATCATCAATTAAACTCCCATTACTCATGGTGGAAAAAATACATCCTAAAGGTACTGAAGAACATTCAGACAAGAACATAGGTTCAGGAAATTAGAACACTCTTACAGCCAATGAGACACAACTGAAAACGAAATAGTTCACATTCAACATTGCTCATTTAATCACATTGATATCTTCCACATATTACTTCCTCCAACAGGCAAAATTTGCAATCTCTGGTTGTAAAACGAAATAGTTCCTCTTACAAGCATTAAGTTACAAGATTTTTCCAGGGAAAAAGCCCCCTTGTAAGTTCTAGATTTCAAATATTTAAACTAAAACATCCTACCGCTTGGGCTACCCCCAAACGTACGACCTTTCGGTCCCTCAAAACGCTTCATCTTCCCATTTTATTTTCTGTACACATTCATGATTTGATCAGTAACTGATCAATCTTTCAGGTATGTGCCTTTGTCGCTATTCACTTTTTCTTTTCCTTTGTTTTTCCTTCTTGCAATCCTGCTGGCCATGGTTCGACCTTTTCCAAAAAACGCCCTGCTATGCCTTCGCGCCGCGGTAGTCTGAAAAGTCCTTTGAGCCCACCTGCGATTCATCAAAGTATATCATTCACTGGGATTACATTCTAAAACAAAATGTCAAATTCTATCAATCAAACGGCTGCTCAACAAGAAAGATCTTGAGTTTCATTACTACTGACACAGCAGGGTAGACTTATCCACAGCCGCATAGGCGGGCCTAACAGGCGATGAGTGCTGTGAAACGCTTAAGCACGTCGGAGTCGAAAAAGTTAAGACTTAAGCTGCGAGCAGGAAAACTTCAAATTGGCAGTCGGAAGGACAACGACATCGGAAAACAAGTGATTCGCATAGCCGCAACGGTGGAAAGAAAAAGACTACGGACAAGCGACCTTCATCGGCAGCGGAGCGCTTTTTCACTTCGGGTGCCTAGCCACTTTGGGAGCCGCAACGATGGAAGCAAAAAGACTATGAACAAGCAACCTTCATCGGTAGCGGAGTGCATTTCACTTCGGGTGCCTAGCTGGTTTGAGAGCCGCAACGGCGGAGGATCAAAAGGTTATAGCCATGCGACACGAATCGGAGGGGGGAGCGTTTTACACTTCGGGTGCCTAGCTATTTTGGGAGCCGCAACGGCGGAAGCAAAAAGGACAAAAGCCTCCGATCTGAGTGACAAAAAACTTTAAATTCGGCAGCGATTGAAAATGTTTCGCCTCTGAAACAGCGTTTTGCAAAGGACAAAAGGCCTGACCCACTTCAACTCAGCAAAACAAACTCTAAATCTGCGATCTACAACAATTCCAAACATGAGCAATTTCTGAAGACCAGGACGAAAGATAATCTTCAAAAAGAAACCATCAAAATTCAAGAATGACCAAAAGGTTTAAGGATCCAATCAGTTGAAAACCATGCTAAATCATTAGGAGGGGACCACAATTTTAAGAAATTTGGGGAAAACAGTTGCAGCTGCAACAATTGGCGACTACCTGGTGGACCTAGATCTCTAGACAATTTCCTCCTTAAGTAACAGACTGTTTAACAATAAAAACAATCATGTTGAATTCTTTTAGATATATGGATTTCCCAAATGGCAGATATATGAACTTTGAATCATTGAGGGTAGTCCAATTAGGAAAATGGAAACCAAGATTTTAAAGTCAAGATAACTCTCTCGAGGCCAGAAATATGAGTTTCATTTTTTCATCTGTCTTCGGGAAGCTTCCAACTTGGACACCACAGGATCGTAACATATGGTAAACAGAATTATTCATTTGTTCCTCATTCCCATGCCATTTTGCACTTTTTTTGTGCTTTTGGACTTTTGTCCTTTTGAGTCCTCCTCATGCCTTTCTTTCTGAATTTTTTATTCAGGCTCCTCTATCCATAGTGTCCTTTTGTGTGAGAGATGAATTTAATTTTCAACTCACGGACGGAGAGGAACTTTTGGCAATTTTATACTCATATGATTTAGTACTTTGTTTTGATACACATTGCTTTCTTAGGAGTTTTGACTCTTCATAGCCTTTTGGCTTTCAATTCTTGGCATGGGATCATTTATATATAATATACTGTTTACCCTGATTCCTTTCCATGCGACTTTTGCTGTCACCCCTTAGGACATTATTTAAGTGTGAGATGGATGGAGCCTCGTAATAGTATTCCAGACCCTTTAATTTTGAGTTACTTTACAGGGATTAAGCAGGACTTCAATGCGTTCATAGCCATTTAGGAAAACTGCTAAACTAGAAGAAATTCTATCAGATAAAATCATAATGCACAGTCTTATAATCAAGGATTTAGTTAGTCCAGAATTCTAATGCTCTCCATGCAACCAAAGCTTGCTTCTTTTATTGAAATCAAACAGAAAAATCTAAACTAAAACAAACTAAACTTCATGACTCAAAAACTCAAAAACGGCTAAGCCAGATTATTTATATACAATATAGAAAAAAACAAATGAAACTCAAGAAAAATAAGGCTTGAGAACTAAACCATTTACTGGTAAGTTCTCTTCCCACCCTTGCAGATCTTGTAACTTATAAGTGGAAGGGCCAAGTTTTGCCGCAATCTGGAAAGGACCTACCCACAACTGCTGGAATTTCGTGTGTTTTCCTTTCTCATCATGGGGGTGATCCCACTTGAGAACTAAATCTCCCACCTCAAAGTCTTTTGTTCCTGCCTTATGTTTGTCGAACCATCTCTTTATTACCTCTTGATGTTGCTTAAAGTGCTCCTTGGCTTTAGATCGAGCTTCTTCCGCTTTCAGGAGATTATAGATCCTTATTTGCAAAACTTCATCATCCGACCCTCGAGACTCTTAAGCTATTATGGAAGAAGGTAGCATGATATTGGGAGGAAGAATGGCTTCTTTACCGTACACAAGGGTATAGGGAGACGCTCCTATCAAAGACTTGGGGGTGACTCTATCAACCCAAAGGGCGTTTGGTAGCGCTGAGTGCCAACTCCTCTGGTTTTCTATTACAGTCTTCTTTAAAATTCTAATCAGATTTTTGTTAGAGGATTCAGCCAAGCCATTTCCTTGTGGATAGTAATTAGCAGAATAATGCAATTTTATCCCTTTATCATGAGCAAAAGCAGTTAATTTAATGGATGAAAAGTAAGTAGCATTATCAAATACTAACAAAACTGGAACTCCAAACCTGGTCATGATATGATCTTGTAGGAAGCTGATGACCGCGTCTTCATTTATTTTGCGCAGCGGGACAGCTTCGACCCAGCGAGTGAAATAATCGGTCGCGGTCAGAATGTACTTGTGTTGTAGGGAGGAATTCAGTTTTATTTCTCCAATAATATCCAACCCCCATTGCTCGAACGGCTCCGTGATCATTACCGGCTTTAGGGGTGCTGCTGCTTTAGGTTGTCTCCCACTACACCTTTGGCAAATATCACACTTTCTAACATGTGTGTGTGCATCTTTGAAGAGTGTAGGCCAATAGTAATTGGTTCTGAGGATTTTGTGGGCTGTAGTATCTCCTAAATAATGTCCCCCAGCAGGCCCGTCATGCAAATCTGTCATGACTTTCTTCGCATCTTCTTTCTCTAAGCATCTAAGCAAAACTCCGTCATAATTTTTTCTAAATAATATTCCTTCAACAATTTGATAGGAAGCTGATTTAAGACGCAGCGCTCTTCTTTGCTTAGAATTCCAATGTTCTGGAAACAGTCCTACCTGCAGGTAATGCACGAGGTCCCTATACCAAGAATCGGGGGCTGTGAACAAAGAACATACATCCATCAAATATAATTCAGCCTCGTCTTCCAAGGCGTGTTCGTCATTGTTCCCATTTTCAGTCATCAGTTTGCACAAACCCTGCCCTTTAACTATAGAGGCTGGTTTGAACTCAAGGTCATACTCTTGAAGAGCCATTACCCAATTCCCCCTCCTTTCTCCTAACTCCTTCTGTACAAAAAGGGACCTTACAGCTGGGTATGGGACAATCACCTTGGTTCAATTTTTTAATATATAAGGCCTGAATTGTTTCACTACTTTGAATACTGCGTAAGCTTGTTTATCAATTGCTAGGTAATTTAATTCAGCCCCTTATAGACCAGTGCTCATGAAGATATTGGGAATTCATCCCCCCCGTCTTCCTTTTGGGTAAGCACAGCTGCTAGTGAATCATCGGATGCAAAGGTATACATAATAAAATCTTTGTCGAAATCTGGGCTTTTCAGGGAGGGTGCATGCGCAACAGTAGTTTTAATTTTGCTGAATGCATTCTTCTCAATCTCAATCCACTTGAATTGTGCATTTTGATTCATCATTTGCTGCAGAGGCTTGACAATCTGAGCGAAATGAGGCACAAAATCTTCGCACGAAGTTAATTGTTCCCATAAATGATTACATCCCATTTTTATTATGGGGCAAGGGAATCTGTTCAATGGCCTTGATCCTTTCTGGATCAATAGAAATTCCCTTCTTTGAAACTATGTGACCAAGCAGCTTACCCTCCGTAACAGCAAACACACATTTTTTGGGATTGAGTGAGATGCCATATTTCCGACAGCGTTCAAAAATCTGCCTTAGATGGAACGCGTGTTCTCCTCTCTTCTTTGAGAATATTGTAATATCATCGAGGTATATCACCACACTACATCCAATCAAACCGCAGAAGGCTATGTCCATAGCCCTCTGGAATGTGGCTCCAGCGTTTATAAGCCCAAAGGGCATTCTTCTGTAAGCGAAAGTTCCCCATTTGGTCTTGAATGTTGTCTTCAACCTGTCTTCTTCAGCTACTAATACTTGATTGTAGCCCGAGAATCCGTCTAGTAAAGAAAATAGTTCAGATCCTGAGACCATTTGTAGCAGCTGCTCCATGGGTGGAACAGGGTAGTTATCTTTGTCTAAAGCCCGGTTTAAATTCCTGAAATCCACGCAGAGACTTATTTTTCCAGATTTTTTTCTTACTGGCACCAAATTTGAGACCCACTCACAGTGTCTGACCTTAAAAATGATTCTAGCATCCAACAATTTCTTAACTTCACTCTGGATCAGCGGTTCCAATTTTGGATACATTTTTCTTAAAGGTTGCTGATACGGCTTGACGCCAGCTTTGATGGCGATAACATGCTTGATGATGCTGGTGTCATATGTCTTCAAATCTTCATATGTTCAGGCGAAAAAATATTTATATTGTTTAAACAGACTAACGAACTTATCTCTTTTTGTTGGTGAACAACATTTGCGAAGATTCACATATTTAGGATTCGTCTCAGTCCATAAATTTATCAGCTCGAACTGTAGAGATGAGTTGTGAGTCTGCATGTTGGCTGGTCTTCTGAACTTTTCATTTAAATTGAACATTCTTTCTAATGTTCTGACTCCTTTAGGGATGAAATTATCATACTTAATCTCGGCCTGATGTTCTTCATCGTCTATAATTGCTCCTTTAAATACCTCGTCATTTGTTAAGCATTCTATAATTTGTTGATCGTCATCGAATACTCGTAGGTTGGTGATCATATTAGGTACCGAGGGCCTGAAAAGTAATTCAACGGAGCATCGATTATTAGTAGGTACAAGCCTAGTGGCTGATGTGGCCAACAAGTCAGCTGCTGCATTTTTAAGTCTTGGAATTGAAACAATATTAAATGCGTTAAAACATTTGAGCAGATCCCATACCTCATTTTGATAAGCTTTTAGGTGAGGGGAAACACAAGGTATTTGATTCTGGATCTGTTCAACAATTATTTCAGAGTCTCCAAAAACTTTTAGATTACTTACCTTTAGCTCGATTGCTTTCCTTAAACCCTGCACCAGCGCTTCATACTCAGTCGTGTTATTTGTACACTCAAACTCTAATCTACATGAGAGAAAATGTTTATTATTCCTAGGGTCGATCAGAACACAGTCGGCCCCTGACCCTTCTAACGTCTTAGAGCCATCAAAAAACAATGTCCAAAAATCTCTAACTACTGCAGGCGAATCTACTCCTACTGCTAAGTTTACTATGTTACAGTCGATTTCATTAGCCTGTGAAAATCAAAGGAGATCAGGCTAGGTGTCTGATGTGTTGCTGGCTTCTTCTGCTTGGTAATTTCTCGGTTCCAACTCAATAAAATAATTTCCCAACACAGAATCCACTGGTTCATTCTTCTCCTCCAGTTGAGTGACGTTGTATTTCATCTGAGGCTCCCGCAAAATTTTAATTTGGTTCGGGCTTCCTTTATATGGCAGCCACAGATGCGACCACTCTGAGGCAAAATAGCCATTTAGTTTGGCCGACCAATCTCTACTCAGAACAAGACCGTAAGCATCTGGTATATCGACCACCACAATATTAATAACTTGGCACACTTTATCATTTGATGCCAGGCGGACTAGGACATCCTCCATCTCACCAATTACCTTTACATCCATCCTATCCAACTAAACAACCCTCCACGTGGATGGCTTAGGCTACCCATTTATCTTTTTACAGACTGATATTGGCATGACATTAACCGACGCCCCTGAGTCTACCAGGAAATTATGTACATTGTGATTAAAAATTTTGAAAGTGAGGAGGAAAGGTGGATGTTTTCCTTTAGACTTACCTCCAATGTTGGTTTCTCCGATTTCTTCTTCCTCTTCAGGCCGATTGTTAGCGGGCAGCCTCTCATCCAATTCTTCAAGCGCTTTCAATCATCTTTCTTTTTGCTGCGGCACTTTACACATTTCAAATAGCGAAACGTTTGCCTTTATCTTCTTTATGTCTTCCACGATGTCATAATCCATCTGCGGTTCAATGGGATGCGGTTTATCAGCATTCATCTTTTCTTCATTGGGCTTGGCCAGCGTATCATTCTACCTAAGATCTTGGCTGGTAATGGTGAATTCGGGAATTTTATCAGCTACGGAATTATTTTGAAATTTCTTAACATTTTTCTGCAACCTTTTTGATCTTTGGGAGTATGAAACTATCTTCTTTAATCGACCCTTGGCTCTTTGTTGTTACGTTGGTTTCCATGACGTCCTTGTAACCCTGATTCTTTTCTTCTTCAGCATCAAATAACGAAATAGAATTCCACAAAACCATGGTCTCCTCTTCTTGTTCCTTCGTTGAAGTGGCACTCTCTTTTCCTTCTTCATCTCCATCTTCTGTTAATTTAGATTCCAACAGCTGATTCATAACCAACGTCACCGAGTTTATCCATTGAGGACAATTCTTTTCAGAGTGTGGTTGCTGATGGAAAGTGCAGAAATTGTCCATGCCTACCTCTGTTAAATTCATAGATGCAGAATTGTGTGGAGGTTGGGACTGATTGTTATCCTCTCTTTTCTTGTAATAGGGTTTGTAGAACTTTTGAGTTTCCTTCTCTTTATCCAAGTCTATGATCTTGTTAGAAATATTCTGCATCATCTTTGCCATATTCTCAAAATCTGGTGATTTCTCTTCCTTAGGCTTAGTAAACAATAAGGCTTTCCTTCCCACACCTTTCTCTCCTGACTGTTCGGGATAATCTTCGATACTTTCTCTTTCAGCCTCCACTATTTCTGCCTCTTCATAGGTTTCCACCAAAGTAGGCTTGGCTCTTATTTTAGCAAACATGGCCAACTCAGGGCCTAAAGCTGAGGTATAATATTCAATCAGGACCTTGTCCGAAGGTTTGTCCGCTTCAGAAAAATTCTTGAGGTATGCTGCAAATCTTTGAGTAAAGCTATGCACCTTCTCCTTTCTCTCTTTCTTCAAGGCGCATAGTCCTTTCATGAGGGTTGCATCAGTCTTTGGAGTCACATACTTGCTCCTGAAAATTCTCTTAAAGGTATCCCAATCAGGGATAGAGTTTGCAGGCAACCCGAAATACCATGATGCTGCAACTCCTTTAAGGGTGTGCGGAAAAAGCCTGCAAACTACATCCTCATGCTCCCTCGCTCTTAACCCTTCTATGGCCAAGTAAAAACTTTGCAGGTGGTCGTCTACTAGGATTTTCTCACTTGGATCGAATTTAGGCAAATTCTTGTCAAAGGCTTGAGGTAGATCATGTAATGGAGGTCTCAGGTTCAAAGATGATCTGGCTCTTCAGGCAGGTGGTGGATTCGGTGGGTTTGGTGGTGGATTGGCGTTAACGCCTGCCATGAGTCTGGGTGGAGAGTGAGGAGGTGAGAAAATAGGAGTGTGAGTAGGAGAACTGTGAGGAGTATCTGGGCCTTCTTGATTCAAAGGCAGTACAACTTCCTGTAAGGTTGTTTCCACCAATTCTTCCTAATCCCCAACCAGCACTAAGTCTTCCAATATAGGATGATCTTTTCTTTTATATTCTCTTCTTGGCAATTCAGGGATGATCGAAAATCCTCCAATCTTCTTCACATATGCCCTGGTGTGTCTTCTCAGGTTATTAACAACCTCGTTGTCAACAGAAAACAAATGTTCTTTACTCCTTTCTTCTGGAATCGGATTATGAATCCCACTGCTTTCAGAACTGTTACCAGTGGAATAATCTCGGGAAAACGGGTTTCCTCGGCCAGCCATGCACTGGCGTCCCTCCTTCTAGCGCCAGAAACTGTTGAGGCCTGATAATTCGCAGGCAACAATAGAAAGGGATTCTCCCCAGTGAACGTTCCCAACTAGCCCGTGACTGTTTGGTGTAGGGAATCCGTCCGGTTTGCGGTTCGACTACCGTATGTTTTTGTATTTTTTGACTTAATGTATGATATGCATGTGCCTAATTAACAATGCAGGGTGATAAAGATGCAAAGAGCAGTCACAATGTGATGCGCAGGTTCTTACCTCTCGTCTTAGAACTCACAAGCATCCAAATCATATATGTGCAAGAAAATACAATACTAACTAAACTGTTTCTAGAGAGCTAGATATTAATTCATGAGTAATGCAATATTGTTTGTGTGTTATGGCAAATCACGGATAGTTGTTCTTATAACCAAACATATAGACACGAATAAAAGTATATATGATAAGATAGCTCATCATCAATTAAACTCCCATTACTCATGGTGGAAAAAAGACATCCTAAAGGTACTGAAGAACATTCAGACAAGAACATAGGTTCAGGAAATTAGAACGCTCTTACATCCAATGAGACACAGCTGAAAATGAAATAGTTCACATTCAACATTGCTCATTTAATCACATTGATATCTTCCACATAGTACTTCCTCCAACAGGCAAAATTTGCAATCTCTGGTTGTAAAACGAAATAGTTCCTCTTACAAGCATTAAGTTACAAGATTTTCCCAGGGAAAAATCCCCCTTTAAGTTCTAGCTTTCAAATATTTAAACTAAAACAGCCTACCGCTTGGGCTACCCCCAAACGTACGACCTTTCGGTCCCTCAAAACGCTTCATCTTCCCATTTTATTTTCTGTACACATTCACGATTTGATCAGTAAATGATCAATCTTTTGGGTCTGTGCCTTTGTCGCTATTCACTTTGTCTTTTCCTTTGTTTGCCCTTCTTACAATCCTGCTGGCCACGGTTCGACCTTTTCCAAAAAACGCCCTGCTATGCCTTCGCGCCGCGGTAGTCTGAAAAGTCCTTTGAGCCCACCTGTGATTCATCAAAGTGTATAATTCACTGGGATTACATTCTAAAACAAAACGTCAAATTCTATCAATCAAATGGCTACTAAACAAGAAATATCCTGTGTTGCATTACTGCTGACACGACAGGGTAGATTTATCCACAGCCGCATAGGCGGGCCTAACAGGCGATGAGTACTACGAAGCGCTTAAGCACGTCGGAGTCAAAAAAGTTAAGAATTAAGCTGGGAGCGGGAAAACTTCAAATCGACAGTCGGAAGGACAACGACATCGGAAAACAAGTGATTCGTACAGCTGCAACGGCGGAAAGAAAAAGACTACGGACAAGTGACCTTCATCGGCAGCGGAGCGTTTTTTCACTTCGGGTGCCTAGCCACTTTGGGAGCCGCAACGGCGGAAGCAAAAAGACTACAGACAAGCGACCTTCATCGGCGGAGCGCTTTTCACTTCGGGTGCCTAGCTGGTTGGAGAGCCGCAATGGTGGAGGATCAAAAGTTTATAGCCATGCGACACGAATCGGAGGGCGGAGCGTTTTACACTTCGAGTGCCTAGCTATTTTGGGAGCCGCAACGACAGAACCAAAAAGGACAACAGCCTCTGATTTGAGTGACAAAAAAATTTAAATTTGGCAGCGATTGAAAATGTTTCGCCTCTGAAACAGCGTTTTGCAAAGGACAAAAGGCCTGACCCACTTCAACTCAGCAAAACAAACTCTAAATCTGTGATCTACAACAATTCCAAACATGAGCAATTTCTGAAGACCAGGACGAAAGATAATCTTCAAAAAGAAACCATCAAAATTCAAGTATGACAAAAAGGTTTAAGGATCCAATCAGTTAAAAACCACGCTAAATCATGAGGGGACCACAATTTTAAGAAATTTGGGGAAAACAGTTGTAGCTGCAACAGGTTGGTAAACTGACATTTTGCATTTGAAAAAAAAATTATATTTTTTCTTTGTTGTGAGCATCTAGTTTCATCCCAAGTACATATTTGCATTTAATGTATTAGAAAACAAAAAATCTATTTGCATTTTCATTTCATAGGGAGAAAAAAAAACAAAAACTTTCTTTCTACGTATTGGAAACTTTCATTTGCATTATAGAGTGCATTTTATATTTGAAGCTTGCATTCTGCATTGGAAAGACACTAAAAAATGAAAGTTTAGCACGTTGGGTTTGAATGCTCCATATCTTCATTGTAAATAATGAAACGAATGCATGATCATTTGAAACATATTTAGTTGCATATTGCTTCATATATATGTGAAATAATGATAACAAGTGATTCCTTGCATTAGAAAGCTCTTTAGGTGCACTTAATTTTTCCTCGTTTGAAAATGTTAGAATTGCATTTTAAACAATCAAGAAATAATTAGAATAGGCTACTAGGTTTTTTCATTATTAGTGAGAAACACAATTAACAGTCTAGGTTGGTATTTTAGAGATAGGAGCTGAGAATTAACTTCTCCAAGATTGATGGCATTTATCCCTTCGACCCGGGTTTGGACCTTCTGTTGCACACGACAAATCCCAAGATATCGTCCCGACATAGAAAGGCTCAGTCGACAGCACCTGCGACGCAAATGTTGTCTCACCCGAGATATATCCTATGGGTAACTACCAAAACCAGGTTTCTTCGTTTGGGTGGGGGTTTCTTCTCTCGTGGCACCTTACCAACTCACTTAACCAAAGTCAATGGGTGTATTGACTATCCTTACTGTGCACAAATAAGACACTACTTAACTTATCTGTCACAGAGATTGTAACAACAATATAATCTTAACACACATGTTATTTATCAATTGTGTGACTCATGCATAAGAGAACTCATTCATAAGCAAATACGTAAACACTTAATCACAATATACATTACTGTGAATTAAGCACATTCATCATATACATTCATGTGACATAGACACATTCATCATCTACTCGATGACACGGTATTTAACTTGGAAACCCATCCAAGAAAAACCACAAAGGAACTCTTCATCTGGCATGACAAAAATTTGGTGCCTTTTGTCCGCGCACTTAGTTGCAAACTCTTTTTTAGATATTCTTTTCTTCTTTATATAGACTTATCTCTCCTCTCATGCTCTCTATTATTTTGTCGTTCAATCTTCTCCAACTTTACTCTATTGTTGATCCGCACACAACTTGGATCAACTACTCTTCTCTTCAACTTTATGGTCAATCCGCACACAGCCTGGATCGACTATTGTTCTTACAAACACAACTGTTTATATAGGAATTAAGCAACTAAACCAAAAGTAAAAGGAAAACATGAATTTAGGAAGTAACCCGCATACAACTTGGGTTCTTCCTTTTATAGACTCTTTACATATCGCATTCAACCGACTTCATTCTGTTGGCCAATAGGCCATCTTTCCTATTCCAGTTACACTTGTCAGTAGGCACTATCCAAAACTCATCTTTGTGCTATGTTTTAAAAGCTTGAAAGAACTGTATTTTGGGAGGTTTAGGGTTACAATGGTAGGATTTTTACCACCATATTCTACGCTCATATTTTAAAATCCAACCCCAGTCCATAGGGTTTTTCATTTTGACCGGTCAATCGACAGAATTATTTCAAGTCGGGTTGCAATAGAACCCTTGGCATCGCTAAGCCTTTTCCTAGCCTGCTAGCCCGACCGTGGTGGGTTTTGTCCCCACTTTTTTTGTGTCATCTGATTTGGTCACTCAAGCCATAGATAGGTGTCTTTCAAACCTCAGGGTTATTTGGATGAAACTATTCTAGGCTGGGTGTTTCGTCATTCGCATGTGGTTTCAATCAATTTTGATAGATGAGTATGTGGCAGGACGGAAACCCTTTGCAAGTTTTCACTTTGGGTATTGTTTCCTGTGACCTAGGGTTTCTTTGTTTGACATTTCCCTCCTTAGGGTTGGTTTTGTTGATAAAGGGGTTTTTGTTGTCCTTAGGTTCAAACCGAGGTTTCAAGGTCCCACAAGATGCCCTCGGTTTCGAGTCACAAAGCCTATGTCATGTTTTACTGGTTTTTTTCTTACCTCTGAAGAAAGTTAGTGAGAAGAGGTCTCATTGTTTTAATGTTTTAAAGCCTAATGAACAAAGATCGTAAAATCTGAAGACACTTAGCATGAATGTATTATAGCAATGATGTAACTCCCAAAAAAACACCTGCACCTGTATCGCTAAGTTTCATTTAAGTTTGACCTAATATATACCCTGGTTGTAAGTGAAAATGATTGGACAATCTTTGGGAGAGATTTCTCTACCTCACAAAGTTACTTTTGGATGGCCAATGATGAACTAGTAAATATGTCTCTGTGCTCCTCTATCATAAGAAACATTGACTGAAATATTACTCTTTCAAAGAAAAAATGATTTGTTTTTTAACATTGATATCTTAAGCTTCTCATTTCAGTATTTCATGTTGATATAAATGCATGTTGTTTCAATCACTTTGTCACTAAGACATCTCTTTTTGTGATCATGCTACAGCTTTAGTCCTCACATCACACCTTATTGAAGAAGAGTGGAAAGAATAAATCCAAGCTCACCGAAGATGATTCAGACGTGGAGGTTATGCCCAGAATGGAAATCATTTATGAAGACACAAAGGTTGTCATAGGGGTTGAACAGGAGTTTCAATGGGGTCAAATATATCATATGATCAAAGACCAGAATGTCCCAGATGCAGGCTTGGAAGATATACCTTTGTATGAAAACATAAGAAAATCAGGCATCATGAAGGTAGTCACGCGCCCAAAGCTCTTCTCTTATGCTGAGGTAATCGGATGGATTCTACCTCAAACAGACTCAACCCCTATGATTATTTCCAACACAAAATGACAATCCTTTTCTTCATTCACTCCTGCATATATAAATAAGGTTTGCAAACTACCCAGTCCATAAACTATGATGACGAATGACTGGGTGAAAAGTGTGAATTTAGACATCTTTGAATGTGCTAAGTGGATGATGGTAGCAAGAAAGAATCTACGCCAGAAAGCCACTGACGAGTATGAAACTGCAAGTTTACGTACCCCCTACAGGATCATATCCCTAATGCTAAACAGAATCTTTGGTCAGGTGAATGGTAAATTCTACAAGTTTGGATCCCATTGATATACCATGTGGCTATGCAAGGAACCATCTTTAACTGGGCGGATATTGTAGCAAGTAGTTTGTCGTCATGTATAGCTGCTGCACAACAAGGCCTGACTCAAAGAAAGTCATAATTTTACATGGGATCTTATTTGATTGGTTGCATTTTATGCCTACACCAATTCCAAAAGATCAATCGTACTTCTAATTACACCAAGCCCCCATCTATGGTGCCTACCAAATTCTTTGGGCACACAAGTACTCCAGCTTCTACAAGCTCATATGCGAAGAATTTATGATGCCTCTGTATGAGCTAATTTTCCTCAAAGAGTGCAATTGTATGTCTGAAGGTGCAATGGAGATCATATGTGAATATGGGGACTAATATTTCTCTAAGGAGGGTACTTATCTAAGGATGTATGGAGGATCTCGAGCTCCATCATTGTTTCCTAGATACGCCACGGACTATGTAGTCCATAAAGAGGCAGTGAGACAACTGTTCATAGATGTTTTCAAAAATTTACTATTCGACATGAAGATGGCAGTTTTCCCACCGCTTCCATTCTGCATTGGCGGCTATAAATTCACAAGGGTAAAAAATGCACCAAAATTTGTAAAATATATGGAAAATTTCCGCTTTGGAGAAAAGAGTTTCCACAGCAATGAATCCTATGAAAAGGTTGCAAAACATTGTGCGACTGTAGGAGTTCAGTTTGAATATTCTCATAATTTTGAAAAATATGAGGCGACATACAAGAATTCCTACAACATGACTTCTCTAAGTAAGCAGTTCAAGAAGAAAATCAGCACCATTGGAGGCAAATGAAGCATCAGCACAACAAAACAAGAGAAGCAGCGTGAAGAAGTTGCAAGGAAATGAGAAGAAGATGCCTAAAAGATGTTGGAAGAATTTGAGAAGCAACTAGGTGAAGAGGCTCAAAGGAAAAAAAAACAGAAGAATAAAGACTACAAAAGTAAGAGAAGCAAAGGTTACAAAAGGAATCAGAAGAAAGAGCGCAGAGAGAAGCCAACCAAGCAGCTGAAGAGTTGAGAAAGAAGGAGCAAGAAGACAAGGATGGAGTGAGTTTGGATCAATATACTGCCAAATATAATCCAATAGATCCTCCTGCCCCATCAAGTGACACAATAACAGGAAGGCACCTTCCTCTTGCAGATCTTGGATTGGTTCCTTTCATTCCATCCAAGCATCATGCAGTGGGATGCTTGGACACGATATTCTTTGACAAGAACAAGAAAACCATTGTTAGAAGATCAGAAAATAGATTAAATATTAGCGATCAACCCGATGTGGTCACAGTGACCAAGAATATTGTCATGCAAGGCACAAATCAAGATCCTCAATTCCTAGCATCTATAAGCATAGCGGTCACACAAGCACATGCGGATAATGTTGACAAGTTGGTAGGACATGCTGAACATTATAAGGAAAGACTGCTTAAGATGAAGGACACTCTGGTCAAGGAAAGGGGAGAAGGACGATAATTAAAGAGAAAGCATGAGGTTACACTATCTGAAAAGGAGAGTCTCCAAAAAGAATATCAAGACTTAGAAACAGAGAAGGATGCACTGGAGCTTTTGGTTACAATCATGGAAGGAGAGAAAAATATCTTGAAGACGAGATTTTGGAATTACAAGCACAAAAATCTCCAGCAAACAGACAAACGAAGGAGCTAAGAACACTGGTAGAAGAGCTGGAGCTACAAAACAAAGCACTCGAGACATGACTTAAGACAGCAAATGAAAGACAACCTAATATCACTCCCTTTCGTGATCAAGCTTGCCTAATCTGGAGTTCATCAAGTACAATTAAAACTTGCAGAAGCAATATATATAAGGTCAAGCGGGCAGAGGCAAGGCTGAATAAGATTTCAGTAGCATCGCTTGATTTCAAAACAAGGCTATTAAAGGTTGTGAAAAAGGTTCAAGGGAAGCTGACTTGGGTGGAAGGAAATTCAACATTTCCCGCACACTTGCCTCAAAAGACAGCAGCAGGTTTAAAGATAGAATTAGCACTCCTGGATTTCGACAACAAATATTCTTTGAGTCGAAAAGACTCTGGAAAGATGCATACAGTTCTACAAGAAAATGCGATTGGTTCATAATAAATGCCAAACATCTCTAGCATCAAAGATCAAGGACTTTCCAGACAAATATCAGCATCTAAAGGATCTTCAGGACAGGTTGCATGAAGATGAACAAAGCATTCATAAAATTGAAGGAATTAGCGAGGAAGTTGTTAAAACCTGGATTGCACAAGCCTCTGTAAGTAATTTTCTCGTGGCAGATCTGCACAAAGTGACCCCACCAAAAATGGCAGAAGTGGAGTCACAGCTAGCGATGCATGAGGTAACTGTAAGACTGTTGGAGCCAGTGGATTACCAAACTAATGCAGAAGAGGAAAATGCATGGGGAGAGTACATCTCAAGACCAACTGGACCCACTTGAAATTTGCCTTTTTCATATTTTGGAACTTTATGTAATTTATTATTTTATTTTCCTAGTGCAAGGCACTAGAGGACAAATTTTGAAGTCGAAGAGTTAAGGAAGCTCTAAAGTCAGGGTAGTCAAAGATCCATTTGTAATAGTATTATAAATAGGAATAGAAGATAGAATAGAAAGTACTTTCACTAGCGCAAGTATGCTGAGTTATTTGTATGAAAAACTACTTTGTCTATGAATAAAGAAGAAACAATTTTTGTTGGGGAAGGATTGCACATGATTTTATGTGGATTGTATGGAGTGCCAATGTTGAATTAGTTCTTATTTAGTTTCCATGTAACTGTGAGATAATTATTTTCTATTTACAGTACATTACTCTTTTCTATTTAAATTTTTCTCCCCTTGGGGATAGGATAGATTAGTTTAGACTAGAATACATTGGATTTGATTCATTTATAAGTGGTTGAGGAACAATATTCACGTAATGCAAGACGTAAGAACTTGCGCAACTCCTCAGAGGTTCTTGTTTATAAGTCACTTGCATTAAATTTAGAAACTTGCAGTTCATCGTTAAAACATAAAATCATATAAATGGTGGACTGAGCTGCAACCGGTAAAAGACTTAAACATTTCAATTCTACAGTAGTCAGGCCACTAACCGGATGGATTCCCCCACACCAAACGGTGAACTACTTAGTTGGGATCGGTTACTGGGGAGAATCCCTACTGTCGGTACCTGGGAATTTCCTAGGCATCAACACAACCTTAGCACACAGTGCCTCTACTTCTTCTATCTTCTTCACAGCCTTTGTCACTGCTTTCCTTCTTTCTTTGGTTTTGAGAAGTTATTGCTTTGGAGAGGTAGGACTAACAAGGGGTAAACGTTCATCGACATCACCGATTATATCTTGGGATTCTTGGAAAGATGAAGACGAAACCCCAGGTACTTGCATGGACATTATTTTCTTTGATTTCTTCCTCCCCACAAGAATAACATTTTCATCAACCCTTCTCCGTCATCATGGACCTTATATCTGAATCTTCAAATAATAAGATTGTTCTCTTAAAAATTATGATGGTCTGATTGTCTATTTCCCAGTTGATCCCTAAAAGTGCAGGATATGGGGTTGTATCATCGACAATGTCGATCACTTCAAAATATGCATATCTTATCAGGCTCTCTACCTCGACAGGAACCTGAGTCATTCAACCAATAGGTAGGACCTTCGATTGATTTTCTAGCCTGAGCTGAATGAGAGACCAATCCAGTCGCGGTTTTCCCATGCTTTCAAATGTCTATCTTGTCAAAATATTGACATCATAGCCTAGATCGAAAATGATATAATACATATCATAATCACCTATATGCGCATGCATTCTTAGCTCGCGACCAGTCTTTAATCTTTTTCTGACATGGTTCAGTCTTCTGTTTGTTCACAACTCATCCAGAGTTTCTTCTATTAAAGCTATCAATTCTGTGACGGCATCTTTATTATGGATTAGAAATAAGCAACTTTTGAAAAATTCTTTAAGTTTACTAACCTTTCCCGTCGGTTACTTTCGAAATAGTTGATCGAATCTTTTAGGCATATCCCTTACGTGTCCTCTTGGTGGTGTAGAAGCAGACATCGACACTTGATTCATGTCGATGAACTTTGGTCAGGTGTCCAAGAATACTTCCTTTTCTCTCCAGACATCGAACGGTAATTTATTTTGTGTTGTTGATCGCACATGTGGTTGGTCATGTTGTGCATTTTGGTCTGCTCTTATCAAACCACCTCCTCTTGTCACGACAACAATGTTTGCTTCTATCAACTTAGCATAAAACATTTGGATGTTCTGGTTTGGATTCATATTAGGATTCTATAAGGGAATTGGATTTCCCAAATTCTTGGCATGCCACTTTGCAATCAGTTGAGAGCATTCCTCAATATTGTGGTCGATAGCTTTAAAATACAAACATGCCTTTACATGACTCACACAATCCCAAGAGAAATGTCCTAGTTGTCCATAATTATAGCATATGATTTGGCCTCTTCCATGTTTAAATCCTCCTCCTCCTTGTTGTTGTCCTCGGCCCCGAAAATTTCCACCCCCAGGTTGAGGGCAATGTTGTTGTAGTGGATACTGGTTGTGTTGATATTGGGGTTGGAGATATGGATTTTGTTGATATTGGGTCAGTGGATATTGAGAAGGTGGGTATTGAGCTTGCGCTCACTCAACTTGTATCTGCTCCTATTTCTTCATTAATTAGGTATCCAATGTTTTCTCCTGTAGCAGTTCGAATGCTCGGCAATCCTTCTCATCATGGCCTACAGACTTACAAAATTTACAATATAGACTAGTTGGTGTACTTACAATCTTCTACAAGTACAATCACTGTTCCAACTAATGGCCTCAATTCTGACATATTCTACACCAAGGCATCCCTTGTGTATTTAATGGGTTTGGCGCTTCTGTTGCAACACAATTCATGAGCGCTAGGCAACTATCTTTTTGGTGTCCCTCATTTTTGCATCAAGTACACCATATTTCTTCTTGGATCACTTTCCCTTTCTTAATAACTGGAGTTGTAGCATAAGGTTGGCTAGTTGCGATTGCATCTGCATCATTCCTGCACCAGTCTCTCCAATCGGTGAGGATTCTAACTTCATTGCTATCTCTAGAGATTTTGTATGTGACACGATCTTTTGTTGCATCAATGGCATTCAGTTGTGTGACAAAAACACTGCAATGAACCATTCCTTGTGTTGCACATCCGACATATGAAAGCTTACTTTGGCCATCAATGTCTTAAATATCTAGTCAAAGTCCTAGACAGTCTCCGTAGGTAGCTGCTTGATTTCTTTAATTCATGTGATGCACTCCAACTCAGATTTCAGCTTTCTGAACTCGTCTATTAATTCCACTCAAATTTGATCGAATGTTTCATGCACGACTCCCGTCGAAACATAACAAAACTTCATGTACCAATCTAGCTCACGACCTCTTGGGGTCATGATCATCTGCGCTTTCTTTATCGCTTCATATTGGACCTATTTCACAGTCCATATGGCTTCACATAGAAACCAATGTTTCTCTAGGTCTTCTAACCCATTTCCATTAAATATAGGAAACTTAATATTGTTTCTAGCCATTACATTGACTCATGTTACACTTGGACAAAAAGTTTGACTATTTAGACTCCCTTGTCTGCTATTTGCAACGTTAGTATTACTTGTATTTACAAAACCACTGGGAGACGAGTTTCTAGATATTACCTCTCGTGATGTGTGCGGGGTTATCGATGTATCGTACTCATACTCTAGGTCTGGAGCTTCTACTTCTTCTTCTCCTATTTCGGATATCAGCTGATATTCCTCTTCTTTGTTGCAATCACCTTTGTCAAAATGCGATGTTAACTTGTAGTATTCTCCTTTGGTCATACTGCAACCTCCTCTTCTTGTCACATTTTTTCTTCTCTTTCCCAACCTAAGTCTTATGCCACTCCTTAAACGTCCATGTTTTAGTTTAGTTCTGCTATCAGCAGGGAACATGTCAGCTTAGTTTGCTCCAATTTTCACGCACTTCTACTGCGACATATCCCAATTTTATGCGCACAGACCTTCTAACTGTCGGACTCCATTATTATGATTCATTTTTCACATACAAGCATCTTTATCCAAATTTTCAAAGATGTTAAGTATCTTCCTCGTGGTCCTTGGAAATTTTTATTTTTTCCCTCACTATATGAGGCTATTGTGTTGATATCAAACTCAGTAATGTATCCCTCCAGAATACTGTCTACCCAAAAATCGACAGCCCTCGACACAAGGTTGTAAATACTCTTTAGTCACTGAATTAGCCGAGGATTCCACTCTGTCGGTTCTCCTCAAAAAAAAATTTCTTAGATTGCTAGCTTCGGCAACCATTCATACAACACAATAGGGAACTCGATAAAGAAAATATCGTGAATATCCGTATAAAGGTATCGCTCCAACCACCTCATCAAATTCAATCGCGGTCCTTTACATTCTTCTTGTGCAAACTCTAATGCTTTAAAATCCACCCAGTCTTGGATTTCCAGCTTCGGTGGATGCCAAAACATGTTCCTCACCAAAATGATTCACCATCTCGGTAGCATAACCATTTTTTGGTGTTTCTCCCTTAAACCCAGGTTTAGACCTTCTGTTGCACGCAACAAAGCCCAAGATATCAGCCTGACAAAGCAAGGCTCAGTCAGAAGCACCTGCAATGCAGATGCAGTATCACTTGAGATATATCTTATGGGTAACTACCAAAACCAAGTTTTCGTAGTTGGGTGGGGCTTTCTTCTCCCTTGGCACCTTACCAACTCACTCGAATGAAGTTGGTCGATGTATTGCTTATACTTAATGTGCACAAATAAAACACTACTTAACTTATCTGTCATAGAGATTATAACAGTAATATGCTTAACACACATGTTATCTATCAATAGTGTGACTCGTGCATAAGAGAACTCATTCATAATCAAATACATAAACACTTAATCACAATATACATTCCTGCGACTTAAGCACATTTAGCATATACATTCATAAGACATATACACATTCATCATCTACTCAATGACACGGTATTTAACGTGGAAACCCTTCCGGGAAAAACCACAAAGGCGCTCTTCATCTGACATGAGAAATATATGGCACCTTTTGTTTGAACACTCAGCTACAGACTCTATTCTAGATCTTCTTCTCTTTTTTATACATACTTATCTCTCATCTCATGCGCTCTATTCTTATGTCGTTCAATCTTCTCCTACTTTACTCTATTTTTGATTCGCGAACAGCCAGGATCAACTACTCTTCTCTTCGACTCTACTGTCGATCCGCACACAACTTGTATCGACTACTATTCTTACAAACAAAACTATCTATTTAGGAATTAAGCAACTAAACAACAAGTAACAGGAAAAATAGGAAGTAACCCACATACATCTTAGGTTCTTCCTTTTATAGACCCTTTACATGTCCCATTCATTCGACTTCGTTATGTTAGCCAACAAGTTGTCATTCCTATTCAAGTTACACTTGTCAGTAGGAACTATCATCCCAAAATACAAAGATTCTTTTATTCCTTACAACACGTGTGACTCTATTCGATTTCGTACCCATGATATCTCGATTTGTCCTTTTCATCTGTTGCGTCGCTGCACGCCTTTTCTATCGTGGTTCCTTCCGTTGTGGCTGATCTAGTCACCTCCTTTCCTTTTGTCGTAGCTTCTATTCTTTCACAAACTCCTCTCTTATCACAGCTTTCCTCTGCGACTACTTCTTCTTTATTAGCTCTTTCTCTCTTATTTGTTTCTATCTTCCTCTGTCGCAGATTCTCCTACATTGTTCTTCCTTCCTCAACTACTTCTGTCGCAACTTCTTCTCCCTGCGACCAAAACCTTTATCTACTTGGGCATAATTCTAACTAAATTTTGCATATATTTCCCTAGGGATGACAAATATCACATAAAATATTGAAACCTAGGTGTCTTTTAGAAGGGAGGAAATCCAGTTCTCGTAGAGGTGAGGAAAAAATCTCTACTCAAACTAGAGTCAAGAACGAGGTCGTGTGAGGTTAGGTCGCGGAGAGATCCCTCCAATTCCTAATCAAGCATCTACCAAAGATTTTGTGTGTATTGGGACTTTTCAATACCACCCTTTGGCCCCTTGTGGTGCCAATGTTTTTTAGTTTTGGGCTTAGCTACCATGCCCATACGTATGGTCTCGACCTACAACTGTACCATCGGACACTTACTGTGAACCGATAGCCACAGAATCTAGTCCTTAAGTGCATACACATGTGCTAGCAGGGGATTTTATGCAACCAACTTGATAGGACTTTGTCACTGGAGCATTAGTACCCTTGGAGGGTGTTTTCTAGATTTATCTAGTAAAACACTTGCACCAAGAAGGGAAACACACTTTGCCTTAATAATTGATATGAGATCTTTGTTAATTGGACTTGGGCCTTAATCATCCTAGGATAATATTTCAAAGGCCACGTACCTGACTCTTTATTGAATGGTACTAGAATCCAAGTGCTTTTAATTATAAGGGTTGTTTGCTTGTTGTAATCTTTTAGGGACTTTCTAGTGAATGTTGTTTGTTATTTATTCTATTTAGGTTTCCTCCTTTGAGTCTTTTGCAAGCCACTATGGCCAATCAACATTTACGTTGGTAAAAACTAATATATGGACAGTCTCTTACATAGAGGGAAGTCCCCTCACCTAGGTGAAGACTGAATTATAATTATCCACCCCTCAGGCGGTAGAGGAAGTAAATCAGGAACATCATATTGAACAAGAAATAGTAGAAAACACAACTAGTTTTCTTAAGTCTAAGTCCTCATATTAAGGAGGGAACTTTAGTGATGCTAAGGTTCAGCTAGAAAAATCTCCCCCAATTGTTTCTTCTTAGCTAGAGGAGAACCTAAATCTTCCTACTATTGAGGATGTCACTAATCCTTCAGTATTTTTGAACCAAACACAAAATCCAAATTCTACCCAAAGTATTGAGTTTGATATTCCTATACCAAGTGATCCATCATTCTTATGGTATCATATGGAGAACATCGGTGAGGTTTTTGGTATTAAGGAGGTTACCCTCCATTTAATAGCACCTTTTTAGGAATATTTAGTGCAAACTCGTCATTTATTATAGTGTTTGGATGGACCCCATCATCTTTGAAGATTCTTACTATAGGACCTGCTCATGGTATGCATGGTACAAATCCATTCTCTTTCGGGATGACATTTCCAGGGTTTCAGTCCATTCCTACTCCACTTCCTCCTGCGTCTACTTTTACTACTGCTTTAGGAAATGGTCCATCAGTACCTTTGCATACTTACCCACCCTTTAGACGACAATTGTCCATGCCTAATCCAAACTTTCCCTCTATAAATTTTATTGGTTCTAGTTTATCGTGGTTAAGCTTGTCTTTTTAGTCCGTAGGAGGCATAGGCATGAGTATCAAGTTGACAATTAGTATTCCACTTACTAGTACATTTGGATTAGGGAGCACAAGTGTTGGATTTCCCCCAAGGTTATAATCCTTCATATGGGAACACCCCCTTTTCTAGTTTAGGAAGTTTTGGAATGGTTAATCCACCCATAGTTAATTCTTTAATGGGTAGCCAACCAATGGAAAATATGGGGGGAATTTTAGGAGGATTTACTCAACCCTTTACGCAACCTCGGTTTGGCCAGGGTTTTGGATAATATAGTCCACCTTTTAACAATGTAAACACAAATCAATGGGTTTCTTATGCTCTTGGATATTAGAACACCATGGCTCAAATAAAGATACCTTTCTTGGATATTTTGAATATGCTTGACTTAACCAAGTTAACCAATGATCCCATTCTACATTACCCTCGCTGGCCACCACTCCCTATGAAATTACCTTCAGATATTCCAAAGTTTGAAGGAAAACCCAAATAAGACCCAAAAACAATGCGATGACCTTGCATCTATGTTGTTCATCCAACTCTTTGATGGATGATTCCATTGGGATAAGACTCTTCCAAAGGACTTTAATATGGATGACAAAAAAATGGTATATTGAGTTGCCAAGAAACCTCTTTCCAAACTTTTACCGCAGTTGCGATGACCCTTTCTAACCATTTATAGCTTCTAGTTCGCTATGAAACTCCTACTGAGTTGCTCACTTCATTCCGTCAAGATAAGTCCACTCATATCTTTGACCACATTCATGAATGCTGGAGGAGACAAAGTTTGATTAAAGCTCCAATTCTTGACGAGTTTTTAACTGGCCGATTTATTAAGTCTTTGTAACTTGGTTTTATGTAAGATGTGGCCCTATCAAAGATACAAAATGAGTAGCAATCCATTATAAAGTCCCAATAACTAGACTTAGTGTATTCTTCATCAAGGTGCTTTACGAAAATTTTTCCCAATGCTCCTAGAGTTGAGGTAGATACGGCTAAGTTAATGCCTAGACCACATGCAGATGGAGTGATTGGTTCAGCAAGTAATATAGAATCTAGCCAGGGTATGCACCTTGTAGGACAAAATCCATTGATAACTGCTTCAAATAACATAGATAACCCTAACCCCAACCCTCCCACAAATTTTCTAACAGTTTCGACAACCGGTCCTAAAAGCAACCAACTGCCTAGAGTAATAGAACAAGAACAAAAAAACTGGGAATAAGGGCAACAATAACACGAACAACTATAATAACCAAAACAACAATGTTGGCGGGGATAAGAAGGATAAAGGTAAAATGAAGTTCATTGGTTTTTTATGCAGGGAATTTCTCTTAACCTATAAGTTCCCCAAGATGGAAATGGCCCAAAAGCTACTCACACAACATGAACATTCCATCCAACCTATTGTCCTAACTAACTCATTTCCTCAACCACAGCAACAGATGATTGCTACGTCCTAACCTAACTTTGGATCCTTGCAAGGGGGAAACCAGGGTACCTCCTCTTAAGGGGGAAACAATGGCCACAATCAAGTTTGTATGTGCAATCAAGACATCAACCTCTAGACTAGAATAATGTCTTATGATACCACGATGTATGGATCCAAGCAAAAGAAAATATGTGATCCTGATAGATCTTATTCATTACACATAGAGAATCCAGCTAATAACACTATGCCAAAAATACAAAAAGGTGTTATGAAGAAGGTCGTGTATAATCCTAATCCACGAGTTGCTAAAAATATAGCATAGTGGAGGATCTGGCACAAGATCCTTGTGCAATTTCTACTCTCGAGGTTCCACAGTGTTTCCCAACCCAACGAAGGAACTTGGTCTTTGATCTAGGATCCTTCATCCCTCGAATAGTCAGATTATTGCTTTTAATTGTGAGAATTGGAAGCCCTACTTACCCCATCATGCAACTTTCCAAATCCAAGTGATTTCTATTAAGTGCACTATAAACAACATGGTTGTTTATGAGAGTGCCTCCACTTGTGTGATGTCCCTATCATGTTGGAAGAATATTGGATCACTGGAGCTAGTTGCTCCTGCCACAATGTTGAAAGCTTTTGATGGCCATTTGTTTAAACCTCACGGAATCATCCCATCTCTTTTAGTAGAGCTATGGGGCAAGACAGTAACAGTAGAAGTAAAGGTAGTCAATTATTTTCTATATTATAACTTGTTGTTAGGGAGAAGTTAGACTCAAGCGATTACGATTGTAGTATCTTCAATATTCCATTTCATTTAGTTTCCAAATAATGGGAAGAATGTCGTCGTTGATCATCTATCTTTTTCTACCAATGGTACCAACAATTAGAATGGATCCAATGTCCCCCTTGCTTCCCTTTCCATGAAGGAATGTGAGAATATCAGTGTTGGGGTGTATCATGCATTGATGGGAACTTTTATCCTACCCCCACCTGATCTGAACTTTAATTCATCTCTAATACATATGATCTCCATTGCTCCTATGTCTTCCACTCCTAAGGTATCTCATTTTAAGAATTTATACTTTAATGACCCTTAGAAGTTGATAGTTGTAGAAGTTAGAGATAGTTGTACCAATCAGGCCTTGTTTGTGATCGAGATATATTATCAAGATACTAGTTCAAATGAAGTAGACCACACTAGTATACATTTTGTTTTGGAATGAAATTACCAGTATTCTATGATGCATGTTTAAGTTGTCAATTATTTGTGTGCATCATTCCTTCCAATCAAAAATGACCTTAGAATTGACATAGATGGAGCTATCATGATTAGGACCCTTTTAGAAAAATTACTTGGTTTAATTCTTGAAATAAAACTTCGGTAGTGGCTTGAGGACAATAATAAAAGTACCTAAAGGAAAACCATGGTTCATGAACCAACATGGAGGTATTATTTAGGATTATATAAATTAAAAGTAAGAGTCCATATGTTGTTTTGTTGATTTTATAAAAGTCATTGACATTATGCCTAGAGCAAAGCTATGTAAAAGATTAGAATATTTGAGATCCCTCCTGAGCTACATAGTACTTTTATTAGGATCTACCAAAAGGAAGATGAAATACAATAACAAGTTGTCAACGGGGATTAATTGTAATATTGGTGTTAGGCAAGGGTAAATTCCTCTTTTCCCACCCTTTATGACATTTACACCGATAAAATAGCCAATGTTTAGAAGAGGAGGGATGCATTGGTCTTAATACGGTAGGAATTGTTGCCTTCCTTCTCTTGTATGATAATACTATTGTTCTCCATGCAAAATTATTGAAGATCGTCACAAGCAACTCAAAGTTCTCTAACAATTTTGCAGAAATTATGAGATATTGATAAAGTAAATACTATGCTAGTTAAATATGAGAAAAAAAGTTATCATCTCCTTTTCTTTGGTGATAACACCCTCGAAGAGGTGTAATATTAAAAGTACTTATGTATCGATTTCAATTGCCATTTGAACTTAAACCACAATGTCAAAAAAATAATCATTGATAGTTGGAAAGCTTATTGCATTGTCGAAAACAAATGTAGAAATGAAGAGCTCTATGACCAATATAAGGAAAAAACCATTTTCAACACTTATTCATCCCATTTATGATTTATTGTTGTAAAGTTTGGGCTTGTTGCATCCCTCATGATACTTGGAATAAAATTGAGCAAATCCATAAACATTGCATAGCCCAAATTTTTTAAACTAGGTGACACTCCTTACCCCATTGTCTTCATTGAATATGGATATACTTTCATGGAGTCTAAAACTATAATTAGTACATCTTGAGTGGGCCTAACAGTTAAGAAGATGTGTTTCCTCTTAAGAGGTCATAAGATCAAATCCATAGGGGAGTAGGGTATGTACACCTCTATAGACTTTAGCAATTACATCGTTGCAAAGAGGGGGGTCCCTTATCCCACAAACAAGGGGGTCTCATACACCAAATTGGTGTTTGTATTGGTTTTGACCTTAAAAATATATTAGTATTACTATTAGTTCAACCTGAGTGGGCCTATCGATCAAGATAATGTGTTTCCTCCTAAGAGGTCATAGCTTCAAATCTAGAGGAGGGTAGGGTATGTACACCTCTGTAGACTTTATCAATTACATCATTGCACATAGGGGGTCCCTTGTCCCACAAATAATGGTGCCTCATACACCAAATTGGTGTCTTGCTTGTTTATGACCTTAAAATATATATTTTATTATTATTATTATCAGTATTATTATTTATATTATAAGCTTAAATTGTTTAGGTTTGGAAACATAAGATCCATGTCATTGGTTCTAGTATGATTAATAATTATCACAAGATTAAAATCATATATATGAGATATTCTAAGGTTTGGATTAAGTATTGGAACATGAAGCAAGGACAATCTAGAGGTCCCAAAAAGTAGATAAGAATTATGGAGGAGGTGATTGACAAATCCAAAAGGTGGGCCTATTTCAACGGTGCATCTCAAGGCAGACATTGTATGGGTGGTGTGGGGGGTTTAATTTTCTTATCTGATTCCCACTCGTTTAAGTTCTCTATTGGTATTGGGAGATCCTCTAATAATAAAGTTGAGATGATGGCTATTAAGCTGGTGATGCCACTGGCTATTTCAAAAGGAGTCCAATAGCTTCAGGTTTATGGGGTCTCTCAATTATTTATAGATTGGTTAAAAATTAAAGGAGCACCAAATAATATCCTTTTAAAGCTTCTTTATGAAGAGATCTTAAGAATTGTTAGTCTTTTCTACAACAACACATACCAATACATCTATAGGGAAAGGAATACGCTGGAAAATCGGATTTTTAAGTTGGGGTTGCAGGTAGGAGATGGCACTTGGAACATTTGGAAAGTGACAAGTGATACCATTGTGGAACATGATTTGGGACCTCATCTAGATTAGCCTCCTTTCTGTCATATTTCGCTTCAATACACAATTAGTTTTTTGTATATTCAACTTTGTTAAAAGCATAATATTAGAGAGTTTAGTGAAACTATTTTTTGGAGATATAGTGGTGGTATGAGGCAATATCATCAGTCCATGCTCAATATTTTTGTATGGCATTTTTGGCCTACTGTACGACGTGGTTCGATTATTAATATAAATGAGTTGCGATTTAAAATTACTAATATAAAGAATATTAAAGTTTACATGCTTATGAAGTTTAAAGATGGACTAAAGGAATAGTGAAGTCATTAATAATAGGGATTTGAAATACAACCAAGATTGCATAAATCCAATTTTAGTTAATCAAAACTAACTTTCCAACTTTACACCCTAAAGAAGAAACTCAATATTGCTAAAAGCAAGACCAATTTGATGAACTCCATAGTGAAATTAGTCATTGGACTAACCCAAAAGCACGAACAAATTTATAAAATTTATGATAAGAGAGGTTGAAGATGAACACATTTCAATTAGGGGATTTTTTGGGGGGTGAAATATAGTCCATGGGTTAATTTTCGTTGTTTTTTTCAAAAAAAAGATTGCCAATTTTTAAAAAATTCCAAAATGATTCAACCAAATTCAATTTTTTTTCTTACTATGAACATCACCAAAATTGTACTAAATCTATATAATATTCTTAGAAATTTAAATGCTTTTACAAAAATATCACCAAGCATTTAATGGTTGAAATTTTAAGAATTAGCAAGATTCACAAAAATGTATACTTTAAAAAAATATTATGAATGCTTAAACTTTTCTATGATTTCCATTTAACTTGCGTAACACTTAATAATATAAGACATAACTATACTGGGTTTCATAACTTTATCGTTCTTCAACTTCTCACTTATGAAAATCTTAATGAAATTGGTACTTTCATCTCTACTATGTTCAAATATAATAATGAGATTTAAAAGAATATTTAATCTTCCTACTATTGAGGATCTCACTGATCCTTTAGGATTTTTGAACCCAACACAAAATCCAAATTCTAGCCAAAGTATCGAATTTGATATTCCTATAGCAATTGATCCATCATTCTTATGGGATCATATTGAGAATGTCAGTGAGGTTCTGGTACTGGGGAGGTTACCCTCCGTTTAATACCACCTTTTTAGGAGGATTTAGTGCAAACTCATAATTTGTTATAGTGTTTGGATGGACCCCATCATCTTCGATGATTCTTACTATACGACCTGGTCATGGTATGCATGGCACAAATCCATTCTCTTTTGGGATGACATTTCTAGGTTTTCAGTCCATTCCTACTTCACTTCCTCCTGCGTCTACTTTTACTATTGCTTCAGGAAATGGTCCATTAGTGCCTTTTCATACTTACCCACCCTTTAGACAACAATTGTCCATACCTAACCCAAACTTTACCTATGTAACTTTTATTGGTTCTAGTTTATCGCGGTTAAGCTTGTCTTTCTAGTCCATAGGAGGCATGGGCATGAGTATCCCCTTGACATCTAATATTCCACTTACTGGTACATTTGGATTAGGGGGCACAAGTGTCATATTTCCCCAGGGGTATAATCCTTCATATGGGAACACCCCCTTTTATGGTTTAGGAAGTTTTAGCATGGTTAATTTAACCATAGTTAATTCTTTAATCGGTAGCCAACCAATGGAAAATATGGGGGAAAGTTTAGGAGGATTTACTCAACCCTTTACACAACCTCATTTTGGCCATGGTTTTGGACGATATAGTTCACCTTTTAACAATGTCAACACAAATCAGTGGGTTTCTTATGCTCCTAGATCTTAGAACACCATGGATTAAATAAAGATAACTTTATTGGCTACTTTGAATCTGCTTGATTTAACTAAGCTAACCAATGATCCCATTATACATTACCCTCGTATGCCACAACTCCCTATAAAATTAGCTTTATATATTCCAAAGTTTAAAGGAAAATCCAAGGAATACCTATAAATATTGTGATGACTTTTCATCTATGTTGTTTATCCAACTCTTTTATGGATGGTTCCATTGGGATAAGACTCTTCCAATGGAATTTAATAGGGATGGCAACGAAATGGTATATTGAGTTTCCACAAATCTCTTTCCAAAATTTTATAGCAATTGTGATGACCTTTTTGAACCATTTATAGCTTCCAGTTTGCTACAAAATTCATACTGAGTTACTCACTTCATTCTATCAGGATAAGTCCACTCATATCTCTGACCACATTCATGAAGGCAGAGGAGACAAAGTTTGATTAAAGCTCATATTCTTGACGAAATTTTAACTGACTAGTTTATTAGGTCTTTGTAACTTGGTATTGAGAAAGATGTGGCCCTATCAAGGGTACAAAATGAGGAGCAATCCATTATAAAGTCTCAATAACTAGACTTAGTGTATTCTTCATCAAGGATGTGTTACAAAAAATTTCCCAATGCTCCTAGCGCCGAGGTAGATACAACCAAGTTAATGCCTAGACCACATGCAAACGGAGTGGTTGGTTCAGCAAGTAATATAGAATCTATCGAGGGTATGCACCTTATAGGACAAAATATGTCGACAACTACCTCAAATAACACAGATGACCCTAACCCCAACCCCCCCACAAAATTTCTAGTAGTTTAGACAACTGGTTCTAAAAGCAATCAGCAACCTAGAGTGAAAGAGAACAAGAACAAAAAAACTGGGAATAAGGGCAATAATAACACGAAGAACAATAATAACCAAAAAATCAATGTTGGTGGGGATAAGAAGGAGAAAGGTGAAATGAAATTCATTGTTTTTTATGCAAGGAAGTTCACTCGACATACAAGTTCCCCAAGATGGAAATGGCCCAAAAGATACTCACACAATAGGAAGGCTCCATCCAACATGTTGTCCTAACTAACTCATTTCCTCAACCACAACAACAGATGATTGCTACGACCCAACCTAACTTTGGATCCTTCCAAGGGGGAAACCGGGGTGCCTCCTCTTAAGGAGGAAAGAATGGCCACAATCAAGTTTTTATGTGTAATCTAGACATCAACCTCTAGACTAGAATTAAGTTTTATGATACCACTATGTATGGATCCAAGGGAAAAGAAATATTTGATCCTAATAGATCTTATTCATTACACATAGAGAATCCAGCTAATGATCTTGATAGATCTTATTCATTACACATAGAGAATCCAGCTAATAACACTACCAAAAATACCAAAAGGTGTTATGAAGAAGGTCGTGTATAATCCTAGTGCATGAGTTGCTAAAAACTATAGCATAATGGAGGATCTAGCACAAGCTCCTTGTGCAATGTCCACTCTTGAGGTTCCACAGTGTTTCCCAGCCCGACGAAGGAACTTGGTCTTTGTTTTAGGATCCTTGATCCCTCGAATAGTCAGATTATTGCTTTTAATTATGAGAATTGGAAGCCCCACTTACCCCATCATGCAACTTTCCAAATCCAAGTTATTTCTCCTAAGTGCACTATACACCGCATGGATGTTGATGAGAGTGCATCCACTTGTGTGATGTCCCTATCATGTTGGAAGAATATCAGATCACTGGAGCTAGTTTCTCCTGCCACAATGTTGAAATATTTTGATGGCCATTTGTTTAAACCTCACGGAATCATCCCAACTCTTTCAATAGAGCTTGGGGGAAAGACAATAATAGTTGAAGTAAAGGTAGTCAATTATTTTCTATATTATAACTTGTTGTTAGGGAGAAGTTAGACTCAAGCGATTATGATTGTGGTATCTTCAATATTCCATTTCATTTAGTTTCCATATAATGGGAAGATTGTCGCCATGGATCATCTATCTTTCTCTACCAATGGTACCAACAATTAGAATGGCTCCAACGTCCCCCTCGCTTCCCATTCCATGAAGGATTGCAAGAATATTAGTGTCGGGATGTATCCTACATTGATGGGAAATTTTAACCTACCCCCACCCAATCTGAACTTTAATTCGTCTCTAACACATGTGATATCCACTGCTCCTATGGCTTCCACTCTTAAGGTATCTCATTTTAATAATTTATACTTTAATGACCCTTATAAGTTGCATGTTGTAGAGGTTATATATAGTCATCCCAATCAGGCCTTGTCTGTGACTGAGATAGCTTATCAAGCTACTAGTTCAAATGAAGTAGACCACACTACTCTACATATTGTTTTGGAATGAAATTACCAGTATTGTATGATGCCCATTTAAGTTGTCAATTATCTACCTTGTCATGACCCCTTAGACACATTTTTGCCATTTAACGAAGCCATTCTTGAGGCAACTTCATTAGGGGATAGGCCTTGGAAATATATGCATCAAGGTGCATCATTCCCTCTAGCCAAAAATGACCTTAGAATTGGCATATATGGAGCTATCATGAATAGGGATCTTTTAGCAAAATTACTTGGCTTAATTCCTGAAAGAAAACTTAAGTAGTGGCTTGAGGACAATAATAAAAGCACCTAAAGGACAGCCATGGCCCATGAATCAACATGGAGGTATTATTTACGATTGTATAAATTAAAAGTAAGATTCCATATGTTGTTTTGTTGATTTTATAAAAGCCATTGAAATTATGCCTAGAGTTAAGCTATGTAAAAGATTAGAAGATTTGAGATCCCTCTTGAGATACATAGTGCTTTGCTTAGGCTCTACCAAAAGGAATATGAAATACAATAACAAGTTGTCAATGGGAATTAACTGTAATATTGGTGTTAGGCAAGGGTAAATTCCTCTTTTTCCCACCCTTTATGACATTTACACCAATAAAATAGCCAATGTTTAGAAAAGGAGGGATGCATTGGTCTTAAAAGGGTAGGACTTGCTACCTTCCTTCTCTTGTATGCTAATATTGTTGTTCTCCATGCAAAAATTATTGAATATTGTCACAAGCAACTCAAAGTTCTCTAACAATTTTGCACAAATTATGACATATTGATAAAGCAAATACTATGCTAGTTAAATATGAGAAAAAAATTATCATCTCCTTTTCTTTGGTGATAACACCCTCGAATAGGTGTAATCTTACAAGTACTTATGTACTGATTTCAATTTCCATTTCAACTTGAACCAAAATGTCAAAAAAAATAGTCATTGATGGTTGGAAAGCTTATTGCAGTGTCAAAAACAAATGTAGAAATGATGAGCTCTATGGCCAAGATAAGGAAAAAAACATTTTCAACACTTATTCATCCCATTTACGATTTATGGTTGTAAAGTTTGAGCTTGTTGCATCCCTCATGAGACTTGGAATAAAATTGAGCAAATCCAAAAACATTGCATAGCCCAAATTTTTAAAACTAGGTGCAACACTCCTTACCCATTGTCTTCATTGAATTTGGATATACTTTCATGGAGTTTAAAGCTATGATTAGTACATCTTGAGTGGGCCTAACGATTAAGAAGATGTGTTTCCTCCTAAGAGGTCATAGGATCAAATCCATAGGTGGGTAGGGTATGTACACCTCTGTAGACTTTATGAATTACATCGTTGCACAGAGGGGGTGAAAAGAAAAAATTTCCTTCAATAATGGAATAACCAATACAAGTAACATATAAATGCCATAAAGGGAAAGTAATGTAAAATAAGATGTATGATAGATGATAGATTACAATTTGTATCCACCCTTATAAATTGTGTGGACAGCCATGAATGAAGGTCCACGTCCCTTAACCTAGTATTACATATCACTAGTTAATATTTAATGTAGTTATTATTATTGTTACATTGCCTTCCCCTTAAGGGAAGCTTTGTCCTCAAAGCTGTATTGATAGCAATGTCTGATTTCCTTTGAATGATCGTCTTGGGATCCTTTCCTTTTTGTTGTTGCGACATTTGAGGAAATGAGTCGATACGAGTTACGGATTCCCCAGGTGAATTGTCGCATCGTATCTACTGTGGTCCATCCCAGATCTATTTTTATCAGAGCTCTGAGATCATTTTGTGGGACTATTCATCTCAATTGTTGCCTAGTATGTCGATATTTTCGCAAGTACACATAAGTCTTCTGTGAATATTCGTTTTGACCCTGTCGTTGGTCAAAATGACGATTATACTTAGAATGTCTGTAAGGTGTAGGTGTTGTTTGTTCTTCTTTCTTTTGGACTATGGCGAGGACTGTCTTCACTTCCTCGATTTGATTTTTAGGTGCATTTTCCTGGATTTATGCTTCTTGGTTCTCTAGTAGTTTGTTATGATTCTGAATCTTTTTTATTCATTCATCTTGCGACATTTTTTCAATTTCTAACTCCTTGATTTGATTCTGTAGTTCTTGATTACGATTATTTAGAAACTGGTTTTCTTCTTGCTTTTCCAGTATTTTTCCTTCGAGGTCTTCACCGGAGTGTTCCCTCTTGCTACTGTTTTTCAATTTTTTGATCTTTGTAATCAATGTTTTGTTATGATTTCGTAGTCGAAAAATCTCTTCGATATTGCTTAATAATACCTTGTTGACTTTTGTCAATTCCAACTTATGTGTCTTCTTATTGTCGTCATGTTGTTATTGGAGTCTTTCTTTTTGTTGTTGATGATGACGTAATTCTATTTCCTAATTTCCTAACTTTTCATGTACTTGCGCCAATTCATCTTCTTTGTCGATGACGACTTTGTTAAGACGACTAATTTCTTCTTCCAATTCGATAATATTCCGATACGGATGTTCTTCGACTTTTTTTGACTTTATTATCTGGTCGTCAAGTTTTTGAATGATGTCCTCCAAATGTGATATTTTCTCATCTTTATCTGCTAGCCTTTCTATGAGTTTTCTTTTACTATCTTCCAAAAATCCAATATTCATTTCCGAGGTAGTAATCCTTAGTTTATGTTTGTCGATTTCGAATAGTAGACTATTATTGGCGATTTCGAACTGTTTTAGCTCATTCGAAACTGCTCGTAACTGTGATTGTAATTTTGGTATCATAATCGCCATGACTTCTTGAATTCCAATTTTTCGAATTGGTCTTCTTGTTTGATAGCGGATTTCGGTTGATTGTCTAGCCTTCTTTTCTTTCGCTTTTTCAATGATAGAAGATCTTCCCCTTTTTTATTTTAATTAATAATAAATATTAATTATTTAATTAATTTGTTTTTTATATATATAAACTATATAATATCTGTATATGGTTTTTTTTAATGTTTTTTATATTATAATATTATAATAATATATTATTATTATATATAATATTTGACTTTTTTTTATTTTTTTTATTGTGTTGCAGGTTGTGGAGGTGGAATGACGGAGCGGGCATGGAGTAAGTGGGAAGGACGAGAGAGAGAAATGGGAATGACGGGGCAGTGAAGAGGAGGACTGATGGATGAGAAGGACGGCGAGGGTGGACATAGAGCTGGACGGAGCAGAGGGTGGACAATGGGAAGGTGCGGAGGATGTGCAGGCGGTGAGAGGGAATGCACAGAATGTAGTGCATAGAATGGTGGGGAAATGCGCAGGGAAGAGGGAGCGCGGTGCAGTGGAGTAGGTGGGAGGTGGTACGGTGGAGCGGATGGGGAAAACGGTGCGGTGGAGGCGGAGAACATGGTAATGTGGAGGCTAGTGCAGTGGTGGCAAAGGTGGCGTGAGGTGGAAGAAGTGGAGATGGAGGACAGAGCAGGTGGAGGGGGATGGAGGATGAGGGTGACGGTGGAGGGGGGATGGAGGATGGGGGCGACGGTGGAGGGGAATGGAGGATGGAGGCGAGGGTAGCAGCATGGGGCAACGGGGAGAGAGGATGGAGACGAGGGTAGCAGCATGGGGCAACGGGGAGAGAGGATGGAGGAGGGAGGGCAACGGTAGCAGCGTGGAGTGGCGGGAAGAGGGAATGGAGCGGCAGAGGGTGGAGAATGGTGGTTTCAGTGATGGTGGTTGCGGGGGAGATGGAAGGACTGCGCAGGTGGAAGACTAAGGGATGGAGGCAAGCGTGAGGGTGAGGTTGGAGCCACAGCGATGGAGGTATGCTGAGGTGGTGATTGGGAATGGGAAGGAACACTAAATGTGGAGGTGGGGAGGGTTGTTCTGCATGAAGTGTGATTGGGAGTGGAAGCGTGAAGGGTGATTGGGATCTTGGGGGAAGGAGATGTGAAAATGGCTACAAGACTGGTCAAAGACCAAGTGCACAAAGAAACTCTGAGGTGGGTGGCCAAGGGCCCAATCACAGACGGCCGAGAGGCTCTGATACCACTGAAAGGAAAAAATTTCCTTCAAATATGGAATAACCAATACAAGTAACATATAAATGTCATAAAGGGAAAGTAATGTAAAATAAGATGTATGATAGATGATATATTACAATTTGTAGCCACCCTTATATATTGTGTGGACAACCATGAATGAAGGTCCATGTCCCTTAACCTAGTATTACATATCACTAGTTAATATTTAATGTAGTTATTATTATTGTTACAGGGGGTCCCTTATCCCACAAACAAGGGGGTCTCATACACCAAATTGGTGTTCGGCTTGGATGTGACCTTAAAAATAGATTAGTATTACTATTAGTGCAACCTGTGTGGGTCTAACAATCAAGATCATGTGTTTCCTCCTAAGAGGTTGTAGTTTCAAATCTGGAGGGGGGTGGGGTATGTACACATATGTAGACTTTATCAATTACATCGTTGCACATAGGGGGTCCCTTGTCCCACAAAGAATGGTACCTCACACACCAAATTGATGTCTGGCTTGTTTCTAACCTTAAAAATATATTTTATTATTACTATTATCATTATTGTTATTTAGATTATAAGCTTGAATTGTTCAAGTTGGGAAACATAAGATCCATGTCATTGGTTCTAGTATGAATAATAATTATCACGAGCTTAAAAGCATATATATGAGGTATTCTAAGGTTTGGCTTAAGTATTGGAACATGAAGTAAGGACATTCTAGAGGTCCCAAAAATTATATAAGAATTACGGAGGAGGTGATTGAAAAATCCAAAAGTTGGGCCTATTTCAACGGTGCATCTCAAGGCAGACCGAGTATGGGTGGTATGGGGGATTTAATTTTCTTATCTGATTCCCACTCGTTTAAGTTCTATGCTAGCCTTGGGAGATCCTCTAATAATAAAGTTAAGATGATGGCTTTTAAGCTGGTGATGCCATTGGCTATTTCAAAAGGAGTCCAATAGCTTCAGGTTTATGGGGACTCTCAATTAGTTATAGATTGGTTAAAAATTAAAAGAGCATCAAATAATATCCATGTACAACCTCTTTATGAAGAGATCTTAAGAATTGTTGGCCTTTTCTAGGAGAATGCATACCAACACATCTTTAGGGAAAGGAATACGCTGGCAAATCAACTTTCTAAGTTGGGGTTGCAGGTAGGAGATGACACTTGGAACATTTGGGAAGTGACAAATGGTACTATTATGGAACACGATTTGGGACCTCATCTGGATTAGCTTCCTTTTTTTCATCTTTCACTTCAATACATAATCAATTTTTTGTATACTCAACTTTGTTAAAAGCATAATATTACAGAGTTTAGTGAAAACTATTTTTTGGAGATATAGTGGTGGTATGAGCTAGTATCATCAGTTCATGATCAGTATTTTTGTATGGTCTTTTTGGCCTATTGTACAATGTGGTTCGATTATTAATATAAATGAGTTGTGATTTAAAATTACTAATATAAAGAATATTAAAGCTTACATGCTTATGAAGTTTGAAGATGGCCTAAAGGAATAATGAAGTCATTAATAACATGGATTTGAAATACAACAAAGATTGCATAAATCCAATTTTAGTTAATCAAAACTAACTTTCCAACTTTACACGCTAAAGAAGAAACTCAATAATGCTAAAAGCAAGACTAATTCGATGAACTCCATAGTGAAATTAGTCATTGGACTAACCCAAAAGCACGAACAAATTTATAAAATTTATGATAAGAGAGGTTGAAGATGAACACATTTCAATTAGGGGATTTTTGGGGGGGCGAAATATAGCCCATTGGTTAATTTTCGTTGATTTTTTTCCAAAAAAGATTGTCAATTTTTATAAAAAAAATCCAAAATGATTCAACCAAATTTGCTTTTTTTTTCTAACTCTTAACATCACCAAAATTATACTAAATCTATATAATAGTCTTAGAAATTTAAATACTTTTACAAAAATATCACCAAGCATTTTATGGTTGAAATTTTAAGAATTAGCAAGGTTCACAAAAATTTATACTTTTAAAAAAAATTATGAATGCTTGAAATTTTCTATGATTTCCATTTAACTTGCATTACACTTGATAATATAAGACATAACTATACTGAGTTTCATAACTTAATTGTTCTTCAACTTCTCACTTATGAAAATCTTAATGAAATTGGTACTTTCATCCCTACTATGTTGAAATATAATAATGAGATTCAAAAGAATATTTAATCCAATTTCCTATATTTATTCAATAAATTTAGAAAAATAATAAATGTCATTATTATCAAAAACAAAAAACAATATATATATATATATAACTTAATTTCAAATTACAACATATATTAAAGAATATGTATATATATTGTAACTTAATTCTAAATAGAATACCCAAAAATATATGTTATATAATTGTAACTTAATTTCAAATTGCAACATACATTATTTTATATATATATATAATTGTAACTTAATTCTAAATTGCAACATACATTTAAGAATACCTAAAAATATGTTATGTAATTGTAACTTAATTTCAAGTTGCAACATACATTAAATTTATAAAAAATTTCACAACCCAATTGATAATGGTTCCCTATAATTAAAATACAAGTCGGCTCCTCGTAATTAAAATACAACTCGCATATCATAATGCCTTGTCCACTATTTGCCTCCAATATGTGACAGCGTTAACAACCCCTCGATTCCTTTTATTATTAATTAAGAACTCTTCGGTTCTTTTTATTAATTAATATAATATAAAAAAAGGTTTGGTCGACCTCGACTTATTGTTTCTATGGTCAAACTATACACATGTATTTTAATGACGACAACATAAAGAATTTTCCTCGAAGATGCGACAACGTTAACAACCCCTTAATGCTGGTTTTCAATTAATAAAACAACCTTGCCACCTCGACTTATCGTTTCTTTGGTGAAACTATATACATTAATTTATATGACGACAGCATTTTGAATGAACACGTTAAGTATTTCATGAAAACTTGTCTATAATAACTAAGAATAATTCGATTTCGATTTCTATATTATTATTAAAATAAAATGATTCACAAACTTTTTTGGGGAATATCTTTATAGATTTTGTTATGATAAATAAATGGAACTTTTCTTTTAAATGTGACTTAGGACATCGAATATCGGTGTTCACTATGTTTACTGAAAATTTTGTTGAAATTTGTGAAAGAACATATTGTGGTTGAGCATTTTTGGTATATTTTGGGTTCAACAACCACAGTATCATATAGACCCATTTAAGGGCTCAAACATGTCACTTACAAGGATTGAACCTAGATGGGGAGGGCAATAATCATTCCTCCCTACCACCCGTCCAATGGACACTTCATGTTTAATTAATAAAGTGTATTTTTTACTAAAACAGTGTAAATTTCGGATCATGTATTTTTTGGTACTGGATTTAGACTTAAACTACTTCTAGTTGGCTAAGAGATTGTCTTCCTCTAACATAACGAATTAGGTTAATGGCCCAAGACCGAGAGCCATTTAGTAGAATTGGAAGTCTACCCCCTTACATACTACCAATGCTTATTTCAAGTGTCATGGTTTTCCTTGAATAATGGTGACGATTCAACGGACATCTGCAGATAGTAGCCAATGATGGTTGTCCTCGCTGCTAGTTTGACAAATGAGTTGTGATAGGTTTTGTCATCTTTGGAAGAGCGTTATTATATTAAAATGAGTGTTTATATTGTTTTATTACAAAGATGATATTTATAGTTACCAAGAGAGTAATTATGAGAACTTGAGCTATGTGTAGGTGTTCAATATCTCTTAAATGGTCTTGGTTTTTTATAAGGATTGGACTTTACCATGGAGCTTCAAAGACCACTTATTACACCACCTTCTAAACTTTTGTTAGATATGCTTAAAAATATGATATTAATGTTTAAGGTAGTTGTTAGAGTTTATGCCTTTTTTGTTTGTTTGTTTTTTTAGGTGCCTTAGGTAGTAATGTGGTTCCAACATGTTCCCTAAACAGGGGAGCAATATGCCCATAATCACAACCTCAAATTCCTTATGAAGCCATTTCAAGCAGTCAACCTCACCTTGTAGTTTGTTCACACTTGCACAACACAACAAGTTGTGATGTTAACAAGCTTCAAGACACAACAAGAAAAATGGAAGGGTAATAAGGGTTTCCTGTGAGAAAAGGCTCATGAGACTTGGCTTTAGTTGGAAACCATTGCTTAACTATGTTCAATGTGGGAATGCTCGATCTTGGTAATGATCTCCCCTTACTTTGTAAGTTATTCTATTAGACTTGTAATAGTTGTGAAAAACTATTTGATATGGTCTTCTACAACCTACAAAGGCATGTTGTCAATGAAACTTTATCTAAAGGAAACATAGTATTAATTTGCAATGACAAAAAAAGACAAGGAATAATCATAACCCATTTCCTTAGGTTTCCTATCATCCCTTTTTTAAAGAGGAAGTCCAAAATGGAGTTTATCCCCCTCTGGAAAAGAGGACTCGAGTCCAAAATGGAGTTTATCCACCTTTGGAAAGGAGGACTCCACGATTAGAGTCCTTCATTGTGAAAGAAAGAAAAATGCATTCCCATGTTACTAATTCATTCAAAGGTGATGTGAGTTATCAATGATTCTATGTAAAATGCTTTGTTTTAAGAATTAATAGGCTTTAATCATTAATTGCAATTTTCATCGAAATGATTAACTCCAACATACACAACAAGTATTTGTTTAATGGATTTTTTTATTGTATACTTTAAAAAGCTAGAAGAATATAGAAAGGTCATGGAGGATGGTTTTGGTGTAGAGAAAGACTCTTCTTTGAACCACACTTCTTGCATTTTAACATTTTTTTACTATTCATTTCCTTGGTCTTAGTTTCTGTGAGATTGCCAAATCTTTCCCTCCACTTATTGGTAAAGGGAAAACTAGAAGGAATTTGAAATTCTCAATAAATACTTATTAAGATAAATCCATGCTAAGAGAAAAATAAGATATCATCATATGCTACAAGTTGTATATAAATTGACTTGAGTAAATGGTCTACTAGTTAATATTATTGTACAGTTCAAAGCTTCTAAATGAACCCAGAGGATGTAATATAAGAATGTGATGCTTAGATGCAGAGTGTGTTTACAAATATTCCATCTGAAGGAAGCCTTCCTAAGGATATTATTTCTTAAGTGGAAAAATGGAAGAATGACAAACACAAAGTCTATAATGATACAATGACAAATTCCCATGGGTTTCCTCTAAAAAAGGTTACAAAGAAATCAAACCTTGTAGCATTAGTGAATGCCCACGTCCCACACTCAAAGGGGTTTGAATTTGATATGGATTTGACCTTAATAATGGAGATTTTCCCTCCACTGCTTGTTAACCCCCTCCTTGATTGCTGCTCTAGGGGTGTATGGGAGGCATGCATCAAATAATTCAAACTAGGGAAGTGAATAGCCTTCTATGGTTCAAATAATTCAAGTCCTAGATTTATCAAAACAACCTTCTATGGTTCAATTCGTTCGAAACAGAGCTATGAATATATTCTTGTTTATCCTTCTTTACGAACCAAAAGCATTGAGTCATCTTGTACATTTGGTCTTGACCCAGATTTTTCTCCCAGAGCTCATGACGTTAAAGGTCACCCTTGTGAACCCGATAGCGTATCTATTGCGCCTAACCTGGTTTGTCCTAGTTTTCCAAGCCGATACAAACCACTACAATTGCCTTCTATCCTCCATGATTTTCCTGCGAAACATTACAAGTTCCTCCCCAAATTTGATGGAGAATCCAAAGACTTCACCGCTGAGAAACATTTACAAGCCTTTGAACATTTGTCTGACCTTTTTGAGATATAACATGATGATGTCTGCATGAGGGATTTTGCCCAATCTTTGCAAGGAGATGCTAAAGAATGGTTCAAACACTTGCAGCCTAAGTCCATCAATACCTGGGAAGAGTTTTCTTGCACCTTTTTAAAGTTTTGGGGTAGGAGAAGGCCACTGGATCAAATACTTTCAGAATTTTATTCCCTGAAGAGGCATGAGGGTGAGACCATATCTAGTTTTAACAGAAGATTTGCAAGCTTTTATTATAACATGCCTAAGGAAGTCCAACCTCTTGAGAACCCTGCTAAGATCTATTAGACAGAAAGGTGATCGGCTCGATATAGGAGCATATGATTTTGCAGGCTTGTTTTCTGAAGATTGCAATCTACTCAGCACCGGATCTATAAAGGACGATTTTAAGAAGGATTTCAGTGTGCCTATGTACGATGAGTATGAGGAAGAATACTTGTGGGCTATACCTGAAGAGCCGGTTATAGAACCAAGGCCTGCTGATGGAGAAAATCAAGTTGCAATGCAAAGCCAGAAGGTTGAAACATGAAAGGGTGATAAATGTGCTGAAGGTGATAGCCTACCCCTGTGTTATTCCTCTTTTGAACTAATACGACACATGATTAAAGCTTCTAAGCAAAAACAGAAGTTAGAGGGTATTGTGCATTCCATAAACTTATGTGGAAAAGAAGATGACAAAGAGGAACAGTCATGCAACCCCTCTCTATCTACTAATGCATCAGGAATTTGTGATGAGGTGTTGAGTCACGAAGAAGGAGGCAATAGTCCTCAAATAAATACATTTTTTAATTTTTCGCCTTCAGGAATATCACCCCATAAAGGAGGAATATGCCTACTCAGTTTCGTTGAAGGAAAGGAGGACCTCCCTCCTGAGGCACATCAAGAAAGTGAAGCTCTAGTTGCAGAATTTTTGAGCTAAAGGATGGATGCTTCATTGGAGAACGATTCTATGGGCTCTTTCCTAGGATCTTTCAAGTATCAACCTGACAAATCACCAGAGGAAGGGAGTTCTGGACAGCTTTCCCATGAACAGATGACAGAATATGTTGGAGGTTGCCGTGTATTCTATGACCCCATAGCAGAGTACATGGAAAGGCTGGGTAACGATAATGACTGGTCGCATCTCTGCTTTAAAGATCAGTTTATTTGTCATTGCTTTCTCCCATTATCTATTTCATTCATGTTCACAAGCACGAAAAGAGAACAAAACTATTAGGGAAGTTGCTTGATTGGCTTCATTGGAAGTCTGATTTCACTTAATCAGACTTATGCCCTAAGTTAGGTAGAGTAGGTAGGAACAAATAAGCTCGGAAATCATCGAGCATTTCCTTCATTGTTATTTTAGTTTGTTTTCATTCTCAGTTGTAAGCACATGTTTGCAGTCAAGAGCATGGTTTGCAAGAGTGACATAAATTCGCTAAAGCAGTAGCTTAGTACAGGTTGAAGTTTTCAAAGGAAAGATTGGGGACGGCCCAATGGATTTGGAACTTGGTCTATGGGGGTTCTTTGCTACCTCGTTGGGAGGATAGCATCCCTCATGGAGCCAGTTGTTAGCACTCCGTTTGCAACAGTCGAATTATGTGTCTGACAGAGTCTGAAAAGGATCTTATTCATTTGAACATTGTGTGAGCGCCCTTTAGATGATCAGAGGCACATTTTCCATGTTTCGAGACTGTCAGATGATGAAGAGAGCTCAATCTACGATGGTATATTCCTCCGTCAGTGGAGACTTGCAGCAGTTAGACTATGAACAAATACCATATCCAAGAGTTAGACTATGAACAAATACCATTCAAGTGTCATTTTTCTCATGGTTATGGTCACTTCGCTCGAAACTGCAAGAAAAAAATAGAAGATGATCTAGAAAAAAAAAGACTCGGTGGATTCAAATTCAGAAATCAGGCCTACCTAACCAGGACAATAGAAAGAATGGAAAAGATGGAAAGGCTAAGAATGGAGTACAAGCTGATGGGAAACCCCCTAATGTTCAGGTTATAGAGAATCCTAATATATCTTCTAATACATTTTTTGTTCTAATCTTTGTTGAAGATTCTGCTAATTTAGAAGAAGGTGAATTGCAACATGCAGAAGTGCAGAATTATGAAGTTGAAGCAAACCCCAAGTCTAATGGATCCAACTAGGCCTGTTTACACAGAACTACCCAGAGATGGTGAATTATTGCAACAAAATCCTTCTCCAAATGGAGCCAAGACCTCTCCTTCATACGTAGAAATTACTAAGAAGAAATTGGTTGATAGCTCAGGCTCTTTTGATGAAGGTTCTATTAAGCAATTCTGCAAAAAAGCAGGCGGGAAGTCTCGAAAGGAGGCTAGAGAAGAAGAGGCGGAGAGATTGAAGATGCAGGGAAGTTAGTCCACTATCGAAATGTCACTTGGCAGGAGCAAGAGGTTTAGACCTCAAAAGGGAGTAATAACTCCCTCTCTCCCGAGTAAGTAATGCATACCGTCTCTTGGAATTGCAGGGGATTAGGAAATCCAATCAAAACTGAAGCAGTCAAAGACTTAATGAGAATGGTTAGTTCTGATATTCTCTTGCTTCAAGAGACTAAGATCGATGAGGAGTCACTTCTTCTCCTAAGCAAATCAAAAAGGAAAATGAGTGCTGGCAAAGCTGCCAGCACTAGAGGCACCTCTGTGGGTATCGCTACTCTATGGTTTGAAGATAATTTTCAACTTAAAAGATGGTTTGTTACCCAACATTGGATATTTACTGAACTATTTCACATACCAAGTAGGACCTCTTTTGCTCTGTTTAATCTCTATGTCCCAGTTAATTTTATTGAAAAGAAAGAATGCCAGAAATCATTATCAAATTTCTTAGATGTCAACTCTCCTTCAAATGCTATAATAACAGGGGATCTCAACATAACTTTAGGCCCAAATGAGAAAAAAGGTGGAACTGTTGGCAAGGATTATTTCCAAGATTCGGTTGAGGCTCTAATTCAATCCTAGGATCTAATTGATTTTAAACCGAAGAAAGGATGATATACCTGGTCAAATAATAGAATTGGGGCATCCAGCATAGCTGCACGTCTTGACAAATTTTTGGTTAGCAACTCATTGATGGATGGGAAGCTCGTAATTTCTTCTAAAATATTGTCCAAATTCAATTTTGATCACCATGCCATCTCTCTGGCGTTGGAAAAGGAGGACGACATCGGCCCAATACCATTTCATTTTAGTCCTTTATGGATGGAAAGAGAAGGTTTCTTGGACACTATGTATCAATCTTGGTCGCAGTATGTGGTTGGGTCTCCCAACTTCGTATGGGATCAGAAGCTCAAAAAGACCAAATACACTTTAAAAAAATGGATAAAAAAGCCTCAAAAAAATCCAACTAGCAATAGATAGGAAAAAGTTAGTGATTTAGCAGAGTTCCAAATTGAAATGGAAGAAAGTGATATCACCAAAACTCAGCTTGGTCGTGAGAAGTTGGGTTAGTTCAATACCTTTCAATCTTTCAGCTAGGAAGAGGAATTTCTAAGGCTGAAATCTTGAAGTCTATAGCTGCAGGCGGGAGACAAAAATACAACCTTCTTCCATCGCCAATGCAGAGCCATATTTTCAAGAAATCATATCTCTGAAATTTCCATAGAGGAGGGGGGAATCATTAAAGGCCATGCTCATCTAAAGCAAGCTGCAAGAAGTCATTTTCAGCTCTTGTTTCAAGAGCACGGGCTCTCTGACGAGGAAGTGTTTGTAGACTTTTTGGTTAATATTCCTTCTCTTGTTTTCACAAAGGATAACAAAACTCTATTGAAACCATTCTCTGAACAGGAAGTCTTGGATGTCATTTGGGAAATGGAGCCAGATAAAGCTCCTAGGCTGGATGGTTTTTCATTTCATTTTTATAGAGTCTACTGAAATATTATCAAATCAGACTTGATCTGCATGGTGTCATCCTTCCATAAAAAAGCTAAAGTTGGAGGGTGTACTAACTCCACTTTCCTGGCTTTAATCCCTAAGGAAGCTAATCCTTCTTCTTTTGACATATTTAGACCCACTTCATTGTGTAATACCTCTTACAAAATTCTAGCCAAACTTCTAGCTAATTGATTCAAGATTTTGTTCGATAAGTTGATCTTTCCACTCCAGGGGGATTTTGTTGAAGGCATGCACTTAGTTGATAATGTAATTCAGGTTCAAGAAGCCCTTCATTCAAGTTTTCATAGAAAGGAGAAAGGAATGCTCATTAAGCTTGATATGAAGAACACCTTTGATAGAGTAAAGCTCCCCTTTCTATATCGAGTCCTTCTCTCTTTTGGATTCACCCCAGAGTTTGTTAATTTGATAAACGCTTGTACAAAAAGACCTTGGATCGCGCCTCTAGTCAATGGTAGACCAACATAATTTTTTCAAGCTTCAAGAGGCCTTCGCCAAGGGTGCCTGCTATCTCCGTTTTTATACATTTTGATGGTTGAATCCCTTAGCAGAAAATTATCAGTTGCAAAGGAAGCAGGTTTCATTCCTGGAATAAAGATTGCAAGGGGGGTGGACCCAATAAACCATGCCCTTTTTGTTGATGGTTCTCTTCTTCTTGGAGGGGCCTCATTAATGATTGCTCGGGCCTTTAAAGATATTCTTCAAAATTACTGCCTAATTTCAGGAGCTCTGATCAATAAAAAAAAGTGTTGTTTATGGTTGGAATGTAGATCATGCTTCAATTCTTCGAATTGCAAATTCCTTTGAATTCATAGGCTTTGATAAGTGGGAGAAGAAAAAATATTTGGGGCTACCATTAACTCTTGGTTCTAGCCCTCCCTCTCTTTGGCTCGATGTATTAGCTAATCTTAAAGCCAAAAATAGCTTATTGGGGTGGTCAGTGGCTTACCAAGGCTGGGAATCTAATTTTGATAAAGGAAGTTCTCTCAACCCTTCCCATTTTTCAATCTTCCTTGCTTCTTGCCCCAAAGTCTATTACATCTCATATTTCCAAAATTCTACGAGATTTTCTATGGAATGGAGGAAAAGGCAATCAAGATAAGATGCATCTAGTAAGTTGGGACATTCTTAAAAAACCTATTTCTGAGGGTGGATTGCAAATCCATGATTCTGGTCTGGCTAATCTGGAGTTGGGAGAAAAATTTCTTTGGCAGCTATATGTGGATAAAAATCACCCTATCAACAAGATCTTTAGAACGAAATACCTAAAGGGAGGCTCAATGAGAAATTTAACATCTTCCTCCACTCCTTCAGGCACAACTATTTGGAATCTATGGAGAAAAGGAATTGATAAGTTCAATCAGCATCTTTATAGAATTCCAGGTAACGGGAAGAAGATCCGTCTGTGGGAGGATAAAATTTCTAGCAATAATCCCCTTTCCTCTGTAATTATGTTAGAAGAGTTAAAGATCTAGCTAACGGACAAAGGTTTTCTCAGGTTGGCTGATGTATGCTCTTGGGATAGTGATGGAATCTGGGCAGATTGGTTCTTCCCCAAGCTTCCCGAACATCTCATTTTCCAAAAAAAACTTTTGCTTTCCGCTCTATCTGGTCTAGCTCCAGTTCTTAGAACTTTCAAAGACAAATGGGGCTGGGGTAATTCAAGTACATATTCAGCTGCTAATGGATATTTGGCATTTCAACAACTCCCGCACGATCCCTGTCTCTCCCTTGCGATCTGGAAATCGGTATGGTCTCCATTCTGTCTACCTAAAGTGAATTGTTTCTCTTGGCTGATAATGCACAATAAAATTCTGACAGGAAAAAATCTTGTAAAACATGGCTTCCACGAACCATTCAGGTGTTGTTCTTGCATCTCAGCTCATGAAACTGCCACACATCTCTTCATTGCCTGCGACTTCACAAGTTCAGTATGGGAGCTTGTCCTCCACGGCCTCTACCCTGTTCCTGTTCAAAGTGATGTAATTCCTCTCTATCAGCAATGGATTGAACAGAGCCCAGGCTCATGTGGAGAAAATAAAGACTTGTTAAATCTATGGCAGCTAATTCCTAAAGTCGTCTGGTGGAATCTATTGTTTGCCATAAATAATTTGATATTCAATAATCTGTCAGTGACTCCTCAAATAGTTTCCCAAAAAATCAAGTGGCACTTTGTTGAAATGGCTGAAAAACTGACGTTCGCTTCCATGCTGCCAACGTCTCCCGCACTAATGGATATTTGGCATTTCAACAACTCCCGCACGATCCTTGTCTCTCCCCTGCGATTTGGAAATCGGTATGGTCTCCATTCTGTCTACCTAAAGTGAATTGTTTCTCTTGGCTGATAATGCACAATAAAATTCTGACAGGCAAAAATCTTGTAAAACATGGCTTCCACGAACCATTCAGGTGTTGTTTTTGCATCTCAGCTCATGAAATTGCCACACATCTCTTCATTGCCTGCGACTTCACAAGTTCAGTATGGGAGCTTGTCCTCCACGGTCTCTACCTTGTTCCTATTCAAAGTGATGCAATTCCTCTCTATCAGCAATGGATTGAACAGAGCCCAGGCTCATGTGGAGAAAATAAAGACTTGTTAAATCTATGGCAGCTAATTCCTAAAGTCGTCTGGTGGAATCTATGGATTGCCAGAAATAATTTGATATTCAATAATCTGTCAGTGACTCCTCAAATAGTTTCCCAAAAAATCAAGTGGCACTTTGTTGAAATGGCTGAAAAACTGACGTTCGCTTCCACGCTGCCAACAAAGACTTCTAAGTGGCTTGGCTCTGTTCCATCGAGAGTGTCAAAGAAAGTTTGCATCAAACCAGTAAGATCTCCATCCTGGCGTATTCAGGAAACTGGTGATGATTTTAATTCTTGGTGGATTAGTTCTTCTTCAGCATCAATTTTTTTTTATGGTGCATCAAAGCGAAACCCCAATATCTTTGGAGCTGGGGGGTTGGTGTATTCTTCAGACAAGTTGCTAAAAACCAGTCTTAGCTGGGGCCTTGGTTTCATGACAAACAATTAGGCTGAAAGTTATGCTCTTCTCAAGGCGTGCTAGATCGCTAAGGATCTTGGCTTCAAGTCAATTCAAATCTTCGGCGATTCAGAGATGTTGATCAAAATATTAAATTCAACAAATCAATTTTATAATCTAGATTTAAATAATATTTTGCAGAGAGTTCGGAATATTTTTAAAGATTTTGAAAGGGTTCAGTCTTTCCACATTCTTCGGGAGTTAAACAATTCAGCAGATGATATGGCAAATAAAGCTTGTTAACTGGCTCAAGGTCATCTTAGCATTAATGGAAAATCCAGTTGCTATCATTATATTCCTTAATTGTAATTAAATTTGTTGTAATTAGTCTTTCTGGCAGATATTCTCTTAAATTGCAAGAGGCCTTGTAATCTATTTTTTTGTATAGAAGGATTTCATTTGATCATCTTGTAATTGGCTGATTGGCAATTGCCATATCAGTCCTGTAATTTTTCTGAAAATAATAATAATAATAATAATAATACCCGTTTGAGTTAAAAAAATAAAGACTTTTAATAGTCCATGAATTGAGGGAGGGACATGACCCCCATTGTATGGCTCCATACAAATTGGAAAAGGTAGCGTATGGATTAAAGTATGACTTTTTGATTAATTGTACGGATGCACCACACATGCAACTTACATACTGACAGAATGACGTGCAAGCGGTGCGAACGATACATGCAGGAACAACTAGGACAATACTGTCGTGCAACATCGAATGATACAATATGAATATGCATCGACTGACAGTACAAATGTGGAGTACATGGATTGTCAAATCGCACTGCTGGATTTCCTGGTTGTACTATTGGTTGGCTTTGATACCAATGTAAGGGACAGTTTCTGTTCCTATTAAAATTGACAGAAGAACTATGTAGTCAAAATATGTTGAATAAATAATGATTGAATAATAGAATTGATGATAATGTTTACAATATATTCCATAAATTAACCTTCATGGTGATCCTTCGAGAGACACAACCTTTAGATTAGTTAATTATCCTATTATTTATACATAGCTAATATTATTTATTATTATTTATGTTTGTAACACAGACAAAGTGGGCATGCCCAAGGTTATTGTGATTAATGGATTGAAATTGACCCAGTACAAGCTCAGTTTTATTATTGATTCAACAAGATAAAAAAGCAAAAAACAAAATAAAACCCATTAATTTGCCAAGTTTATAATTAGTCTTTTAACCTTAGATGGATGGTCCAAACTTAAGCATTTGACTTTTGTTTTGAGCTCCACAAGAGTAAAAAACGTGGAATCTATGACTTGGAAGTGCAATGTTTTTATTAGTAATATAATTTTTTACTTATTGAATAAAATTATATATTGATATTTTGTATTGTTCATTCTTATCAATTTGGGTTGTTTTTTTATGCTATATTTTTTATTTATTGATATTTTGTATTGTTCATTCTTATCAACTTGGGTTGTTTTTTTATGCTATATTTTTTATTTATTGAATAAAACTATATATTGATATTTTGTATTGTGCATTCTCATTAACTTGGTTTGTTTTTTTATGTTATATTTGGTTATGGAGTAATATCTAAAATTACTTGTGATTGACTAAGAGCTAGTCTTCTTTAAATACAAGGAAATAGGTTAACAACCCAAGACCCATGTAGGAGAAACAAAAGTCTACTCCCTTAAGGACCACTAATTGATTATTACAAGTGGCATGGTTTTCCTTAAATAAAGATGATAAGTCAACTTCCATTTGCAGATAACACTCAATGATAAGCTTTGCAATAAAAAAAAACTCTTTTATACTTGTTAATGTTTTTTATACTTTTATCTTATATTTTATGGATTTTTATTAACTCTTAATTACTTTTGCAATTAAAAAAAACTCTTTATACATGTTAATGTTTTTTATATTTTTATTTTATATTTTATGGTTTTTTATTAACTCATAATTACTTTTTCTATATAATGTTACATTTTTATTGTAATAATGATCTAAATTTTATTTTAATTTTATTTATTTTTTAATCTATCAATAATGTTTTAATTATTTCATCTTGTGTTATTTAAAGATTTATTCATATTCAATTTAACCTTTTCCTTATTTTTTATTTATTTATAGTTGTCTTTTTATAAACAACAATTTTTACTTACAAAAAAAGTCCCAATTATCTCATCTCATTTAAAGATCTATTCATATTCAAATAAACTTTTATTTATTTATAATTGTCCTTTTTTTCCTTACAAAATATCATAGCTTTATATTTATAAAACTATTTTGTTTATTTGACTGTTGGGTCGTCACATTTTGTAAAATTGTCTTTCAACTCGGAATATAGGTTCTATGTATCTTTAGCCAAAGGATAGTTGATCAACCAAACCTATCAAAAACAGTATCTAAATGGTTTGAATGTCTACCAGATCAACAATTAACATAAAAAATATAGACAATTGTGAGAAAACTATGTACTGTAACGACTAATGGGGTTCTAGTTCGAGATTTTGGATTTGGATTTGAAGATTGGAACTCCTAGATGCTTAAAGGAGTCCCAGGTAGTCACTCCTTCAATGTCAATGATACGGGATATTCCTGACATCTCCCTTGGATTAATATTCCAGCTATAGATCTGGCTCTTCCTGAGATTAAGCTTACTTCCCGAGGTTAGGCAGTAGCGATCCAATTCATTCTTGAATCTTCTTGCAATGATCGGGATGGCGCCCCCGAGCAAGATTGTATCATCAACAAACTGCGCATGGTTGATGTCTTTCGTTCCCCGAGCCATGTTGATGCCCGAGAGCTCTTGATCCCGCCTAGCTTTCTCAAGCTGAAGACTAAGAACCAAAGCTTGGATTGCATAAAGCAGAGGAGAAAGTGGGCATCCTTGCCTCAGGCCTCGCGAAGCTTGAAAAAAGGTTGTTGCCCTTCCATTGATGAGCAGGGCAATCCAGGGTTTACTAATGCAGCCTTTGACCCATTTGATGAAGCTTGGATCAAAACCAAATCTCAGCATGACTTGATAGAGAAAGGAGTGGTAGACTATATCAAAGGCATTGGCTAAGTCTATTTTCATCACCATTCCTTTTTCATCATTCTTCAGACTTGAATGGATTGCCTCTTGGACCAAGATGATATTGTCCTAGATTTTCCTGCCTTTGATGAATCCACCCTGGTTTTTAGGAATAATATAGGGCAGAATGCTTTTTAACCTTCTGGCCATAATTTTAGTGATTATCTTGTAACCAATGTTGTATAAAGAAATGGGTCAGAACCTGCCAAAGGAAGTGGCATCCTTCTCTTTGGGAATGAGAGCTAAAAAAGTTGAATTTTTGCTACCACAAATTTTATCACACCTCTGGGATTTTATAACCAATTTATATAAGTCTTTTTGAACAATTCCCCAACACGCTTTGATGAAATTTACATTGAACCTATCTGGGCTAGGTGTCTTGTCGTCTTCCATGTCATCCACAGCCTCCTTTATCTCCTTCATCGTGACCATTTGATTCAGTCTTTCATTATCTTTTCTTTTGACAGTTCGAGGGACTAACTCCAGAATCTCGATATCAGTGTTGATGACAGGCTCAGTCGTGAAGATTTCGTTGAAGTGTCTGGTGGCTTCCACTTTGATGTGCTCGAATTCTTGGATAAAATGATTATGAGCATGTATCTCATTCACTGTTTTGAAGTTCTTTCTTGCCTCGGCATGTTTGTGGAAATAACTAGAGTTCTGATCCCCATCCTTGAGCCAGTGGCACCTAGCTTTCTGCCTCCACCATTTGGCTTCCTGCCTACATGCAACGTGGAGATCACCTTGCAATTTTATTTCCTTTTTAAAGTCCTCTTCCTCAATTCATTTGGTTTCCATATCAGTCTGATGGGATTCCAGCGTTAACGTTGCTTGAATTTTCTTTTGATATGGAGCTTCAATCTTTTTGGCCCAGGCTTTGAGTGCCTTCTTCGATCTTCTTAATTTTTCTTTCCATACATAAAAGGAAGAGCCGATGACCGGGGTTGACCATGCATCTGCAACAATCCCCAATAAATCCTTGTGGGTGACCCACGACGACCTGAATCTAAAGGGAATCGGGCCAAGATTTTGGTCATTCCTCATTTCGAGCAAAATTGGTTTGTGATCTGATCCCCCAAATGACAAGATTTTGGAAGAAGAGTTCAGACCTAGCAGGAGGAAGGTGTCTTGGACCAAAAAGCAATCCAACCTGTCGGCTATATGACCTGGTCCTAGCCTCTCATTGTTCAAAGTGTATTTTCCTTTAGCTGGAATGACATCTGATAGATCCCATTCCATAATTATCTCATCAACCTGCTCCCTTAAGGGATCTCTGACCAAATACCCCCCTCTTTTTTCATCTTGACTTAGAATGATATTAAGATCTCCGACAAGAAAGACGTTGCCTTGCAGATTACTCCTTTCATCTCGGAGGAGATTCCAACATACTTTTTTTTTAGCATAAGAAGCAGGAGTGTAAATATTAAAGAGTCTTACCAGGTTTTTAGTTTCTTTTTGCAACAATGAAGTGAGAATCCAGTGAAAACTTTGCTTGATATCAACAACTTCAAATTTTTGTTCGTCCCATATCATTCCAATGCCTCCAGAGGCTCCCCTTGAACTGATTACGGTTCCTCCTCCTTTCTTCCAGAATTTAGCACTAACCTGGAGAAATGCATCTTTCTCCATCTTGGTCTCCTGGATCAACAAGATGTCTGGCTGGGCTAAAGAGATTAAATCTTTCATAGCTTCTTCCTTAATTTTGTTGCTTAGACCTCTGCAGTTCCAGGAGAGGACCTTCATTACTTACTTTTGGTAGATGAGGGCATCCCTTTCTGGAATTGCCCTTGCTGCCACGTGTTCCTGGTATTTTTTCAGCAGCTTTTCCAGTGTTAACTAAGATCCTTGCAGTTTGTCCTTGTAAGTAGCTTGCTCCCTCACTTCTTTTGTCGATTTACTTCCTCTTGCTTTTTTCTTTTTTGGCGTAGCCATCTGGATTTCCCCTTCTTCCTCTTCCTCTTCCTCTGTGTCAGATTCCTCCTCTAACTTCCCTTTGCTTTCTCCTTCTTTTACCACTTCTGCTCCTGCATCAGTCTGGATCATGGAGGCAAAGTCTTTCTTAGATTGCTTTGATAGATCTGCTTCTTTTTCCGGTTCCTTGATCTCTTCATTACTGGATTTCTCTTCTGTAGCATTAGTTCCATCCCTCGTCTCATTGGCCTTTTGTGTTTCTTGACTTCCTTCCGAGAGGGTTTCAATTGAAGCTTCCCCCCCCTTCTTTCCTATGCGCTTCTTCGCTTTTGGTTTTAGTCTTGGTCCTCTTCACCGTTTGCCATCCCTCCTCCTTGTCTTGCTGGATCTCGAGCTTTTGAGGGCAGTTGCGAATGAAGTGCCCGTATTCATGGCATCCTCTGCATTTGAATGGCAGCTGCTCGTAGTCAAGTTTTTGGAAGTGAAACCAATTCTCCATTGTTAGTTTTATAGCTTCCGGTAACCCAGCTTCAAGGTCCACCTCCACATAGATGCGGGCACATACGTATAGATCTTTTGGGCTTGCCATGTCGATGTACTTCCCTAGGGCGTTCCCAATTGTTTGAAGGGATTTTGGGTTCCAGCAGTGCATAGGTAGGTTTGGAAGCCTAACCCATACCGGGATTGCTTTGAGGGTATCAGGCTCGGGATCAAAATCCGGTGTCCAACCGCTTAGGTAGAGGCCTTGCGGCCCCATGAAATAGGGTCCATTTCGAAAGATTAGATCCTTGTCTTCCTTTGATTCAAAATCGAACAAGAAATAGCCTCAACCAACTAAATAGGAAGCTACATTTTTTGAGATTAGAGGTCTCCAATTCCTTTGAACCCAACTCTTAGTGGTTTTAGGCGAGGGCTAGAGTCCGGTGAATTGCCCTATCAACACTTGATCTGCCAATGAGAGAGCAACCCGAATGATGTCCTTCCAGAGGTAAAGCAACTTTCGGAACATATTCGATTCATTTGACGAATTTCGGTGGAGCTCCCTTAGCAGACTTCTTGCTTTGAGCCGAGGCTAGCTTCTCGAAAACCTTCGAAAGAGGGCTAGGGGGCGGCTCTCTGCCCACCTCAGCCACCATTGGAACCTCCCACTTCTCTCCACCTCAAGGCAGATCGGATCCACGGACAACACAGTTGTAGTCAGAGAGGGACCAAGCCTGGGGGATCATCGAGAGCCAGAGGAGAGCTGAGATGGCTGCCTCGTTGGCCACGTCGGCAGCAGTAAAAAAAATCCTCCCTACTGTGGCTTGATACACCTTGCGATGTCCTTTTCATTCATTTTTACATAAACATGTCTCATAAATTTATTTATTTTTATATCAAGAATATTTCATGAATTTTATTTATTTATATTACTGTTATAAATTATAATTTATTATAATTATGAAAAAAATTAATTATTTAATTTCTATATTCTTATTCATTTTGAATTATATTTATGAAGTGTTTTGTATTTATAAATTTATTGTAGAGTTATATTTATCTAATTTTGATTAGATTTATATATTACTATAAATAATATTATTGATGGATTTTTTTTCAAAACAAAATTTTCAGTTTAATAAATTTTTTTCTTGTTTTTTGTTTTTCAGAGAAAAAAATACCAGTCTTTGATATTCATATGAATCAAAAAGACATATTAAACAACAACCATCAACATGACAGGTGGTAGATAACATTTCAGCACCACCCATTCACCTTAAAGAAATGAATGTCCTGCGAGACTATAAAGAGAAAAACAAAGTCTGATCTATGTAGACTTTTCTCATCATCCCTCATCCCTGAATAATCAGGTCAGAAAATTCCAAAATATCGTAAGTGACCTGCAAACATACATTCCATAGAACGGCACAGCTAACTGAAATGTCTCCCAAATCAGACAAGTAAGAAAGCAAAACATTACATGACAGTCGAATGCTGTAAAAAGTAGATAAACAGCCATAAAAAAAGTGCCATTTTTTCTTGTTATTAATTTAATGATAGAAATGAAATTACCATGAAAGCTCAAATTCAAACTCCATCGAATTCGTACAAGTAAATTTTTCTCTCCTTTGTTTGCTCCCAGTAGACCCAAATAAATACCTACCTCGCTTGTCCCGATCAGAGCTCAAAATCGGATCGATCCTGTGTACGAAGAGTTGAACTTCAACTTGATTTGAAAAGATGAACTTCAATTTGATTTATAATCATAGGCTTCTAATACACCAAAATCAAGGCAGTGACTGCCCTGTCGTTATTACGAGACAAAATAACTGCAGAGCCTGACGCAAGAGTCCTAGTAAACATTATAAATTCTGGAATGCTTCGGAACTCAAACGAATCCACAATATTAAAGAGCTTTTTATGCCACGCAATCTGCCCTAGAGTGTATTATGACAGCGTTCCCCTTATTTGTTTATATTGGTGTGTGGTGCTGCTGCTGATTTGGAGCTGCTTATGGACGGAAAGACGTCCTTCGTGGTTATCGGAGATCTTTCTCTCGGTGCAGGAGGCGGCCATCCCAGTCCTGGTCTGCTAAAATCTCCGATTATTCATTCACCAGACATTGTTTTGACCTTTATATATCCTTTGACTGATAACGTTTTCAATCTTTTCCATATTTAGTTAGTTAAGCTGGAGCCTGGGACTTATAATTTGCAGTTTGAAGTTTGAACCCCTGATGTTTGCTTTCTGAAGAGAAAGGAAGGTTTTGGGCAGAACATGGATTCGGATACTAGGCAACCTTTTCTCAGTCGTCAAGATGTAAGTTGAATGAATCACTATATTTTATATTTATCTAAGAAATTATCAGCGCACACATAGTTGCCTTTTATTGCAATATTAATTGCAGCATTCAATATCTGTGGATATGGATTTATAATTACAATGTAAATGTTGTTTTTAAGAACCAATTGCTATATCTCATGTTTATCTAAGAGAATAGCGAGGCAAAATAGTTGCCCTTTATTGCGATCTTAATTACAGAATTCAATCTTAACAACCTGTGTTTGTTTTTGAATCCTGTTCAATTGCCATAACAACCTTTCATAGATGTGCGGACAATAAGAACCTTGTCTCTATCACCCCTTTGAATGCCTTGGACAAATGGTGGTTCTCTTTTCACTGTTTGAGATGCCGGACGTTTTTTTAATTGTGAATAGAATCCAACTAAGGGCCTTATTGTGATTGTCGTTAAATTACACACATTTTTTAGTCCCAGTGTCAATGGTTCAGTGAATCTGGGTCCGTCATCAGGGCTTTGATCGTTGGTTCACTGTTTTGGGTCAGAAAGGTCAGCTTATTTTAGGATTTGTTTTTCCATTTGTCAAACTATTAGATTTTTTCAACTTATTTTTGTAGGACCGCAAGAACAACTACCTAACGAGATCGGTCCTTAATCAGCATCCCAGACACAAGCATTTGGCAAGTTAACCAAAGGATTAGCTGCAAGGTCTTAGATTTTTTGAACTAATTTTGGTAGGACCGCAAGAACAACTACCTAATGAGATGGGTTCTTAATCAGCATCCCAGACCCGAGCATTTGGCAAGTTAACCAAGGGATTAGCTGCAAGGTATACTTTGGAACTTAATTGTCTAATAACTAGCTCAAACCCACATAAATGTCGCTTGCTAGTCGCCGATAGGCATCAATTTCAATGCTGTTTTCAAAACACAATTGCTGCTTCTGCAACTGCAAATACACTTACTTCCAACAGACCATTCACAACCATTTTTTTCAAAATGTTTTCGGCTGCATCACTTATTTCTAGTTATTCACCAAATGGCTGATTGCAATCCCCGCTGCATGTCCTGTAACGGTAGAATACATGCCACAGTGCTATATAGACGGCATATTTCACGGAGTTTACATGTGCAATCATGCCCCAGCTCGAACTTTAATTTGGAGCTGCGATATGATTAAATGCATGCATATGAATACAAAAAATGGCAAATGTTGTTTCAAACGGTGAGATAAAGGTTCCATGTTCACAGTGTTTCGTATTAGGTAAGATAAGATAATTAAATAAAATAAGATAATTTTATTAATGGCCAACAACAAATCACAGACGCAGGTCAAAGGGACTAAAAAGTACATTCACTGTCGGTCCAAAGTGGGAGTGCTGAGGCATCTCCTAAAACAGTGCTAAAAGCAGAAAGATAATAAAATCTAAGAGCTGACTAGAGACTAGCTTCTAAATGTCTAGCTAATGAAGGCTAAAAAAAAGCTACATATTCTTGAACTAGGAAGTTTCCAGCAGGGCATACGTCATCAGACTGAAGTCCATGTGTACATCGTTTAACCAGGATTGGTGTTTATGGGTATTCTGTGGTTTGTTACAAACTAAGATAAATCATGTCATCTCTATGGTTAGCAGATGGCGTTTGCAAAGTGTCCGATTGTAGTTGAAGACAATGAAGTCATTGACTCATTACAATGTAGGCACAGACACTAAATACTAAATAGTAAAGAATCAAGATAGAAACATGATTTTTTTTTCCTGGACAAGTATAGTATTGCACTTGCCCGCGTATTAAGCTTTTCAAGTGAGCACACTGGTACTTTCACACTCTTCTGCAGATTCCCTGCTTCTTCCCCTGGTTTTCTAGATCAAGGACGGTAGTAACTGCCAGGTGTACTGGCTGGTAACCCCAAAGGATTCAGTGGGATTTGATCCCAAGACCTCTGCAAACTTTCACACAAGAGCATCTAGCGATCGAGCTAACCCTTGGGGCTAATACAAACATAGCTTATATCACACAATATGCTTTGATTTTATATCTATGTTAATCTTTTCGAAGAAATTGTGATGGGATTACACAAACTATTTCAAAAATCTGCTTATGCGGAGGTTTACTATCGATAGAGAAAGTATTGACTGCAGAGAGCTTGCAATCTTTTCAGGTCTCACTTATTTCACTGTTATGAAATAGGTTAGGAAAGTATTCTGATATCAAAGAGATAATATCTGTAGGATTTTGTTTGTTTGTTTGTTTAGAGAATCCCTAGAAATTCTCATATTTTTAAAAGGGAGGTTATTGTTCAGATGTAGAAAGGCCCTGCACCATGGTCTATGCTTGTATGGGTATAGCAACACTAATCTAAAAAAATACAACAAATTGGATGGTATATGGTATATCCTCAGATGTTCAATTACAGAAGCATATTTGCTTCGAGTCAAAGAGAAAAAGCGAGGTAATCAACCTTATAAACCCAAAGGCCATGTTGGATGGAACTACACACCTAACAACATTTTGGGTTCCTTTTTGCTGTGATTACATCTTGTAGAGGTGAAGATTTATTGGCAATGTTCCAAAAATAATTCGTTTCTTTGATTATCATCTTTCCTGAATGCTGTCTTGATATTTTGAAAACTAAACTTTGCTCTAAGGCCTGCTTTTCCATTAGATATTGGGAAGAGAATTCCGTGGACTCTTCACCATCCTTGAGCCAATCAAATCTAGCTCTAATTCTAGTTTCTCTGATTTTGTAGTCTTCATAAACTTGAAGGCAGTTTTAAGATCTCCAACTTTGTGCTATTTCTTTGAGTTGAAGAGTCAATTTCCAGTTCCTTCCTGGCTTGGTTTAGTTCTCTAAGTTTATGCTCGTTTGCCCTTCTTTCTTGGGCTACTATCCTCTGGGCACACTACGTTTTTTTTGTTTAGAGAACTCCTAGAAATTCTCATATTCTTGAAAGGGAGGTTATGATTCAGATGTAGAAACTTAGAAAGGCCCTGCATATGCTTGTATGGGAATATGAACACTATCTTTTGTCTGACTGTAAAAATTTACTAAAAATATACAACAAGTTGGGTGGTATATGCCATATCCTCAGTATATAATGTTCATTTACAGAAGCATATTTGCTTCAAGACAAATAGAAAAAGTTCGGCAAGCAACCTTGTAAATCCAAAGGCCATGTTGGATGGAACTACATGCTACTATCCTTTTTGCTGTGATTACATTTTGTAGAGGTAAAGATTTATTGGTAACGTTCCAAAAATAATTTGTTTCCTTGATTATCATCTTTCCTGAACACTGGCTTGATCTTTAAGAACTAAACTTTGCTCTAAAGCCTGCTTTTCCATTATATATTAGAAAGAGAATTCTGTGGAGTCCTCACCATCCTTGAGCCAATCAAATCTAGCTCTAATTCTAGTTTCTCTAGTTTTGTATTCTTCATAAACTCAAAGGTGCTTCTAAGATCTCCAACTTTGTGCTATTTGTTTGAGTTGAAGAGGTCAATTTCCAGTTTCTTCCTGGCTTGGCTTAGTTGTTCTCTAAGTTTGTGCTCATTTGCCTTTCTTTCTTGGGCTACTATCCTCTGGCACCCTACCTTTTTTATCTTTTTGTTTAGAGAACTACTAGAAATTCTCATATTTTTGAAAGGGAGGTTATGGTTCAGGTGTAGAAAGGCCCTGCACCATGGTCTATGCTTGTATGGGGATAGGATCACTACTTTTATTTGGTTGTAAAAATTTACTAAAAATATACAACAAATTGGGTGGTATATGGTATATCCTCAATGTTCATTTACATAAGCATATTTGCTTCGAGACAAATATATAAAGTTCAGCAAGCAACTTTGTAAACCCAAAGGCCACGTTGGGTGGTGTTACACCTCAGAATATTGCAGCGTTCCTAGTCAGGTCTACCAGAGCGAGGAGTTAATTTTTTTTTTTGATGTAAAGGCCAAGTTTAAAGCGTTTTTTGTATGTAGAGTGTTGATTTGGGGCTAAATACCCCAAATCATATCGAGGAGGTTCTCACCCTATAGTGGTTGGTTCCCTTGGGAGGCTAATCACTTGGACGCATGACCACACTCATTTATTTGCCATGTAAAAGGTGATAGCCCTTTGTAAAGGGCTGTGTACCCTATCTAGCACACCTTATTTTCTCACCTGGACCTATTTTGTGATATCAAAACCCCTCCTCTAGGTTGTGTTGCCCGCAAATTGTACTTCCTTATTGAAGAAGCCTACAAGGATAATGAAGGAGTACGTTGAGGGCACACATTTGTTGGGGTTCGTTGGGGCATGACGTCCTCCTTTTGGCACACCTAGCACTTGGTGGAGCTTAATTGCATTATTATTATTATTTTTATGTCATTTAGAGATATTTTATTGTTATGAGTGGTTTAGCCCCCAAATTGTGGGTGAGCAAACCAAATGTTATATTTTCAGATTATCTTGTAGGCTCATAACTTAAAATTAGGTGAGGCTAGTCTTATATAAATAGTGCCTCCCCGTCATTGTAAAAAAAACAAGATATAGGGGTTCACTATGAGATATTTTTTCTTTCTTCTACTCTATTGGATCTCTTGATTCTATGTGCACCTCTCTTTGGATGATCTTTTTTGCTTAAAGGATGAATGAAGTTGTTTCTAGGACTTAATTTTGCACATGCTACGGTTGATGCTAAGAATAGTTGTGATAACTCGTGCTCAAGGGTGACCTAAGGTGTATCTCCTTGCTCATTCCTTGGTTAATGTTGGTAAGTTTATCTACTAACCCTAGTTTAATGTCATTCTTGAAGTGCTTTGGGCTAAGTTAGGGTTTCTTGCTAACATTTTGTTAACTTAGTAAGAGGAGACCTTCCCATCAAAGGAGCTCTCCATTGTTAATTGGGCCTTGGACTTCTTCACCTGCCCTATTAGGCTCTCCTATCTAACTCTTGCGGTTGCTAGTTGATGCCCTAATTGCAAGTATTGAAAGCCATTCTAAGAGAGGGATGTTGGTATCGATCTCTCATGCCCTAGGGATTGAGACAAGAATCATATGCCCTATCTTTTCAAAAAATCTATCTCTCTTTTATCAATTCATATGCATCTTTATATATTGAAAAGCCCCCAAAAATATAATATTGCTAGAAAAACCCTAAAAATCTAAATAAATTCAGAAATCCAAAAGTTGCCGTGAGTTTGTAATCCTGGTAAACCCATCAAATTTTCCCTAGTGGATTCATCCACAGATCTTTGAGGGCATCCCCATTTGCCTTGGTGCATTGGGAAACGTGAAATTCGACAAATTAGGGTTTCTGTAAGGTTTTTTGTAGTTCTAACTAGACCAGCAAGTGTGCCCTAGACCACTTGATGATCTCCCCTTTAGAGCTCACTTTTCTAAGGTCGTGCCTTGGGAAGTGTGAAACCCTTCCTTGGGATTTGTGAAGCGTATTCAAGTGGTGATATTTATTGATATCGACTAGTAGATTGAATTAACTCCTTTTATATGATTTGTGTCTTTATCATCCATTGTTGACTCCATATAAGGCACTGATCTTAGCCACAAGGCTTGTAGAAGGGTATTTACAGGTGTATTATTGTTTGCCAGCGTACTTCTTCCATTAGGGGCTCTCCCCTAGGTTTAAGATTTACTTGAAGAAGTTGAGGAGTTAGGTCATGGTGACATTGGGTCTAACCCCTCTCGTATGCTTACCACCACTAGCACAGGGCATACTAAATATGCTTTTAAAGGACTGCTAGTTTGAGCAGTAACACGTTTAATAACATTTCGGGTTCCTTTTTTCTATGATTACATATTGTAGAGATAAAGATTTATTGGCATTGTTCAAAAAATAATTCGTTTCGTTGATTATCATCTTTCTTGAACACTGTCTTGATCTTTAAGAACTAAACCTTGCTCTATGGCCTGCTTTTCCATTAGATATTGGAAAGAGAATTTTGTGGAGTCATCACCATCCTTTAGCCAATCGTATCTATCTCTAATTCTAGTTTCTCTAGTTTTGTAGTCTTCATAAACTGGAAGAGGCTTCTTAGATCTCTGACTTTGTGCTATTTGCTTGAGTTGAAGAGGTCAATTTCTAGTTCCTTCCTAGCTTGGCTTAGTTGTTCTCTAAGTTTATGCTTGTTTTCCCTTCTTTCTTGGGCTACTATCCTTTGGGCACCCTAGTATCTAAGGTACTTCATCGTTCTTTGCATAATTGCCTCCCAACATAAAATCCAACTTGTTTCATTCTCTAATTGTGAGGAAAAGTTTCCGAATCTCGATGATAGTGTGAATACACTCCTTTGCTTTGAGCAACGAAACATATAATTTATATGGCATTCTAGAAGAAGGTTCATTGACATTGCCAATAATCATGGTGATAGTGATGGGTAACTGTTTTGTTCTTGTAATAGAGCCTTCTACTAAGACTGATCCTCTTGGACATGTAAAAGTAGTGATTTTCACATTTTCATAGAACTTATCAAGTCAAGCCTAAATTCTTTCTTGGTCCTTTTGATGGTTAGACCAAGCGTGCCACCCATTTGAACGTAGGTGCTTTTATTTCTAATTAATGCCTATTATCCCAAGATGAAATCTGCAATGATCCCAACATTTCTTTTCAACAGAGCCTATTGTGTTTGACTTCCTCCAACTCTATCTACATTTCATTTTACCCTATTTATATCCTCTCCAATGATCTGCTCAACATCAAGAAAAGATTGTGCATCGAGTACCACAGTTACACTCGACCTACAAGATCATTATAGGATCATTAGGTGCATATTTTGAACATTGTTGGAAACCTAATCCTCGTGATTATGGTTCCACGTACTATGTTAATAATGTAAATAAATAATGAATATAAACAGTCATGTAGGAAGGTGAAAAGGCTGGTTGGAAGATGAATCTCAACTGCCATATGAATTGTATAAATGAATGCATTTGCTATGGAATAAAGTGAATTCAGGAGTTATCTATTTGACAATGGTATTAGAGCACCACCTGCCATAACTCCTGGCTGCATTTCAGTCCTGGCATTCTGCCTACTAGACCTTCGTTCTGACCTTTGCCAATTTGTTTCAGGCTGCTTGCAATTCGTCAGTCTGCCTCTGCTTTTCTCCTACAACCTAAGTGCCATAATTGTATGCGTTATTTTGCAACGGGTATAATTTGAGGTACGAGAGATCCTTTGATCCTGCATTTTGATAACTGCTGCGTTATTTACTCCCTCAATTCGTTGCATGTTCTTTGACTGCCTGAACGACTGAATTCTTGGTCATGCGTTTGCTATACCTAACCCTTATTTTGGAGCTGTGTTCTTTTATCACCGTCTCATACATCCTTTTGCTACGAATTTCTTCACCGTCCCATAGTGATCACACTTTGCTGTTGCGATTATTTTTCACCGTTCAATCTTGCTCCCACTCCACCACTTGCTGAGATATTCTCCACGCCAGCGTTGAGAGGGCTGTGCGCCATTCTTATCCCATCTACACTCTACAACCATAGCCTGTGTGTTGTAGAATCCTTGTGCTTTCTGCTCGAACATGGGAAGAATCCGCATGCTGTATGTGAAGTCATGTTGTCTGAGCTGGGATTTCATGTGGAGATTTGTTTTAAGAGCTGCAATGGATAATTGAGTATTGCGATTAACCAAGACGAGATCTCAGTACCCAAGCTAAGAATTTGTTGAAGATTGAAGCCGTCTTGCTATTTTGCTGCTACGAGTTCGTTGAAGACCGGTGATTGAATATTGTTGGTGGAAGATTCATGCCATTTCTCAATTGTGTGAATAAAAATATTGTTACTACTTGTGATCGTTGGATTGCATAAAACCTAATTCTGCATGAGAGATTGAGTGGGAATTATACAAAGATTTTCATGTGTATGTGTTGTTCGCTGATTGCACACCAGCAACAGAAATCGATTGAAAGCTGTCTCCTCACTTACGAAAGTGGGAGAGGTGTGACCTTGGGGGCAAGCACAGAGCTAGGTACTGTCACCTACTCCTAGCTCCTCCGTTTAGGCTAACTCCTAACGAAGCCAATGGGGGTAGTCCTTAACAAAGACTTTTCTATGGTTCAATGTTTAAGTTAAGTTTTAGATGTTTTGGATGCGGATGGGTGTTATTTAGGAGTTATTATGATGAAATATGTTTGTTTATTATGAATTCTAAACACAAGGCAAAGCAATCCACGTTGCTATCACAAGAATTAAAAGGTAGACAATAATTTGAGAACTCACGAGACGATAAAACATTCACAGATATAACTTATAATCAAAACATCCAATGGACAAATGGCCCAGATTATCAACAGTGTGTAAAAGATAGGACTAGTGCCTATGGAGTCAACTTATCAGAGATGCTTCGAGTGTAAATATGATGTGAATCTCAAAATGATGCCAGTGAATGTTAGGTTTTGCAAGTGCTCTTGGTAGGTTTTAAAAGTTTTTATTGGTGGTCTTGCTTAGGGTAGATGGATATCCTAACCGGAAATACCTTCAGTGGCTTTGTTCGAAGACATGACGGACCTGTCTGGGATCACAGGTAAGTGTTCAATAACTTAACTACCTGTGCCCAGATTGGGTAGCCCGGCGCCCACACTTGGAATTTGCCCACATGCCTCGATATTTAAACGAAACAACGCCAGTGCGCTGGTTATGGGGTAAAAGTTTTAATTAAGTTACTCTTATAGGGTTTAAAGATCCAATGCCGTTTCTGGGTATTCCGATCTGAGATCGGTCAGAGCATACTCCGGCAAGGAGGGAAGGGAGTTAATTAATTAAAGGGTGTGTGTGTTGAAGATTTTATTAAGTTAATTAATTAGGCCCTCCGATAGAGAGCGCTCTTGACCTTGTCTTATGACGAAGGTTCAAGAGTCTTATCTAATCTAGATGAGACTAATGCAAGGATGATGCAAGCTAAAGATGCTCTCCGATAGTGAGTGCTCTTGACTTGTGTTTCTGCAAGTTCAAGAGGCTTACTTAAGAGTTAATTGATTAAACAATGTCATGCATAAAAACTTAAGCTGAAGATTAGTTGATTAACTCTCCGACAGATAGCACTCTTGATCCACCTTATGGTGAGATTCAAGAGATTTAAACAGTTGATTTACTTGTATGATAAACAATTAAGAAAATAGAGTAATCAACTTAATTAATGAATTAGACGTGATGGATTAACAATTAATATTCTAAGAATAATATGCAAATAATGATGAAGACAAACAAATCTAATCTAAGCATACACAGGTAAACACAACACAAGCCTCCCCAAATGGGGGAGGATGAGAGTGGGGACTTAAAAACCCCACTCAAACAAAAGTACTTTATTGAAATTATCACAATTTTGATCCTTGAAAGGACTCTTCAAATGAAAGCATATAACTCTACAATTATTAAAACTTGTGTAAAAAGGAGAATGCTTGACTTTTACTTGAAGCCTTTCTTAAAATTTTTCTCGAACTTTGCAAAAAGGGAAAAGAAGAAGTTTGAATGAGAGCAAAAGAGCAAGGCAAAGAAGGCTGAAAATAAGAAGAAAATGGTAGGAAGAAGGAAGAAAATCAAAGAGAAGGTCAAAGACAAGAAAATAGATGAATAGGGCAGCCAACTATGAGGCCAAAGGAGTATGAGAAATGATGAAAATGGGGCAGCGATGAAGAAGGAAGATGGCTGTCATAAAAATCAAAAAATAGGACAACGAACAAAAAGGGAAGGAAAATGCCAAAAACAAGGTGAAAGAAGGCTAAAAAACTAGGGCAAAAAGAGACAAAAAAATGGCATAAACTAGGGCACACTAGGGCTGTCCAAAATGAAGAAAATGAGTGGTAAACTAAGGCAAAAAACGGGGCAGCGAAGAAGAAGAGTAAGAAAAGGCAAACAAAGCAAGGAGGAGAGGGACTAGCAAGCAAGGAAACAAAAGAGGTCAAAGAGCAAAGAGAGAACTAGAAGAAGGAAGTTCGGTAACCAAGTGTGTTGTTTAATCTTTGTTGATAGAAGGAAGAAGAAACTCTGACTGTTGTGTCTCTTTCTTGGATTGAGAAGTGCTTCGGAGAACCTGCAAAACGAAGGAATTAGATGAAAAAAACCATCGGTTCATGAAGAAGAGCTTGATCTTTAAGTTTGTCTTTCACCCTTGATGATCCCTGCAAAACCCTTGCATACAAAATTAAATCCGAACAAAATACTCATAAACTAGATTGTTAGCCCTTCAAGAGTATATATTGAATAATGATTTAATAATTGAAAAGAGAAGGGTAAGAGAGATATCACCAAAGACAATGTGAATCCACAATTCCAATAGCACATGCATAGACCTCCAAAGTCACAACTTTATTCCAATCTTTAAACAAATATTACAATAATTTTGGCAGAGTGTTCATATCCAAAATCTCCATCCGAATAGAGCTGAAGGAGCCTCTATTTATATAATGAGATCAAGCTAAAACCCTAAAACCAAATCACATAACCTGACCTAACCGGACTGGCCACCACTTAGGTATGGAGGAGCCACTGCTAGGTCTGGAGAGGCCACTGCTGCTGTTATCTTCAGTCTTTACCTCGATCAAATCATCAAACCAATGAGTGCTCTCCATCTCATTCAATTCGGGAGTTTAGCTAGAGATGACAAATCCGTTAACTGAATATAACTTTATTGCTCACTGAATGCTGACTGAAGCTGAGTTATGATAACTCCAATCATCATAAATGTCCATTGAGATGTCATTTAGCCTTTTATTTCACTGAATTTGGATTAATTTGGAGAGTTTTAATTTTCTCCAAAATAATCATTTTTTAATAAATAATCATTTTTTTTTCCCAAAAATGACTTTTTTGAGAAAAAGTGCATTATGTGTCCGATTGATGATCTGAAAGTTGGATCTGACTGGCTGGTTGGTCAAGAATGATTTTTGGCCTAAGGTTAGAGCCTTCAATCACTGAATTCGGGGTCTAGATGACCGACTTATTACAAACGGGTTTTTTCCAATTAATTTATGGAAAAATTTATAAAAAAACTTCGGGAAATAATTAAAAAATTAAAAAATAATTTTTTAACCCGTTCGGTAAAAAATTTTCGGAAATTTTTTATAGGTCCTACTGACTTAGGACAAGACCATGCTCTATTTTAACAATGCCTAGTAGGTTTATAAACACTTAGTTGGGCTCTAATAACCCCCAAGGCCCAGAATTCAAAATCGGGCATTCCAGCTTTGGAGGAAGCAGAAGAAAACCTCGTCAATTATACTCGGCTATAGGCAAAGCATAATTGTCAAGGGCAAAAAACTCCCTGGAATACCTTAGTTGAGATTCTACGTCTTAGGAGACCGAACCACTCAAAATACCCTACTAGCACATTTTATTACAAACCTCGCTGGGCCATGGTCAAAATTATTCAAATGAGAAATTGGCTAGCCAATATCTGCTAGACATGAAGACGGATCAATTGATACACTGGAATCAGACATTGAACATGTCTATCAACCGGCGGCCCCTCAGGTAACCCAACTATGGTACAAAAAGTGGATAACAGTATGAATTGAGAATAATGCGGTTGTATGACCCGTTTTTGTATGAGCATGGTTGCTGTGTATTGATGAATCGTGACTGCTATTTGATGCGTTGGAGAAGTAGTGTATGTTGCGCTTCACCTTTTTGAAGTGAATTTCTTCTTGAGAATTGCTGCAAGTTCTTGAAGCTGCTCACATCCACTTGAAGATTAAAGCTGCGTTGTTGAAAAGGAGGATTAGTGCTTTGAAGACTCTCCCTCATCACAAAGATTGATGGTGGAACACTTGAAGCTGTGAAGACTGAGCCTGAACGTGAGTGAAGAACCTCACGCCTATATTCAGCTGCGTGGAGCTGCATCTTGAGTCCATCAAGGCCTGGAGCTGGTTATTTTTGGATGAGACCATTGCTGCGACTCAATTGATGAGAAGACCGAGTTGAAGGAAGAAGACTGCTTGAAGAGTGTTAAATTGTAAAAAGTACTGGGAACTCATTCGACTAAGTGGTGCTACAGGTTTGCTGCAAGATATTGTATTGATGTATTTTTCATCTTCGATGAAGATTTGAAATGTATTGTTTATATAATACCACTCTAGAATAAATGATATAGAGTTGCAAAATTAAATATAGAGCAGCTGCGAGATTGTTTTGATAGGGCTGTAGAATTAGTTTTGATAGGCTGCAGAATCATATTGTAATTTGTAAAGGAGCAAGAATCTAAACCTGCATCCTATATCTTTTTCCAAGTATTCTGTAAGTTGCGGATTCCATAGTGAAGATGCACTCTTTGGCATCAGTGGTTGGTGCTGTCCTCACTGGCAAGGATACACATCTAGAATGTTCTAGAAATATCAAATCAACCTTCATATACTATGACATATGAGATAGGATTTGTGAAGGAAAGACAACTAAAATAGAAGGTATTCTCAGAAGATCCCATGATCAACAAGAATCAAGAGAAGGTACATCACAAAGAAGATTCTTTTCTCAGAGATACCCTATGATGTTCAATGGCTACTGTTACAAGTTCAATAACGATGGTCACAAAGCCATCCATTGCAGAGATCATGAAAAAATCACGCCAAGAAGAAATCAAGGTGGGTTTTCCATTCAGTGTTACAATTGCTATCATTAAGGTCATTTTGCAAAACATTGCAGGATGCAAGGACAAGTTAAAGTTTGGAGAAGAAAGCGAGTTCAATTGAATGACATGAACTACCATCAACCTACTAAAGTATGGAGAATAAAGTTAGTAGATTGCACCATTGATCAAAATAGAAATGATGAAAATCTTGGGAAAAACCCATACCATTTTGAAGACTATTGACCAATGATATGAAGTGTATAAAGAATGTGTAAAAGGAGCTATGTACCTGATTATCAGATTTGAGATCAACGATCACACTCTTTTCAGTATTGTATAGTAGTTGGTTCCAACAGCGTCCTTATGACAAAATAAAAGTTCATCAAAATATCAACAATGTCTAATGATAGGGGGAGCAATATTGCCAAAGAAAGTTCTTATTGCCATTAATGCAAACATCAAAAAAAGTTGACAAAGGAAGATAAGTTGATGACAGGGGGAGCAGTATTGTCAAAGGATGTTCCCTTTGCCATTGATGCCAAAGGGGAAGAGAAGTTTTGTTGACAGGGGGAGCTTGTTTTGAAGATGAGTTATGGTGTTGTTATCAATGACAAAGGGGGAGATTGTTGATTAAGTTGTCATTGATGCCAACGGTGTCTAGTCATTGATGCTTGTTATCACATATATAGTAGCCGGGCTACCATATTCTATTTTTTGGATTTCAATACACTTTTTTCAGTCAGTTCCCTTGCATACGAGATGCTGAGATGAGCATCTATGATGGATCGCTATTTGATGATGGACTATAGTACTTTCCCATCCCATGTCTGAGTCTCAGGACACTCAGATTTGAGGACTGATGTAGCCATTTAGCCATTTACATAGCAGTCAGTATTGCCCGGAGTTGCAGCAGCTGTTTTTCAGTGGACAAATGTTGGTTCAAATTGATTATTTACATGTATATGATTCAGTAGATATTATCTTGTGTTATGGTTATTATTGCTTTTATGCTCATTCTTGTGACATGTCTTAGCATTTAGTGACATGATCTGGCGATCATCTAAATATGTGGACCTGGTTGTATTGATATTATATATGTATGTCCCTATTTAGACCTAGAAGTTCTTGACCCATACTCATTGGTTTTACTCCCCTTAGGGAGAATAGAGGTGGTCATTCCCACCATACTTTGGCTTGCTAGTGTTGGTCTCATTGTTCACTATCTCCACTCATCCATTACCTTCCAGTTATGTTTCTAACTCGACCTACTACTTGGCTTGTGGCATGGAGGACCTTTCCCCACTATAGCCTCTTTGTTGGATAAGCTTCCCTGTTTATTTGTGTCTCGGCTTTGAGTTGCCTAGGTTGTGTTGGCTAAACCTGAAACAAATAGCGCTGCCATCAATACAATGTATATGGAAATGAAATGAATATCTTGTGAAAAGCCCAATCATGAAAAGAAGTGTTTCTGAACACACATGAATGCAAGGCAAGCCTAATGAAATTGGCTTTGAAGTGTAAATGTGAAATGTAAAACCTATTGTCGCCCAAAACTGGCATGCGTGTGCTGAAGCCCAAAAGGTGAGCACACCAGCTCGATGACAACTCTCTCGAGAGAAGCCAATGTCACCACACTCCTCTCTCCTCGTTTTAGGTTGGCTCTTCTCCAACTCTAGGAGGCTTCCCTAAGGTAGGATCTCTAAGGCAGGTGCAACGAAGGGCAAGGTGAACTGAAGAGGTTGCCTTAGAGAAACATTTGTAACAAAAAAAAAATTGGATTGAGTGATGGGAAGGAAGGGAAGACCAGTGTTAGTATCAGAAGGGAGAATGGAGTCAAAAGAGGACTCAGGGAGGCCTTGCGTTTCACATAAGTGAAATTAAACTAATACGTTCCATAATCAAAGACAAGGAGGACCTTTCCCCACTATAGCCTCTTTGTTGGATGAGCTTCCTTGCTTATTTGTGTCTCGGCTCTGAGTTGCCTAGGTTGTGTTGGCTAAACCTGAAACAAATAGCGCTGCCATCAATACAATGTATATGGAAATGAAATGAATATCTTGTGAAAATCCCAATCATGAAAAGAAGTGTTTCTGAACATACATGAATGCAAGGCAAGCCTAATGAAATTGGCTTTGAAGTGTAAATGTGAAATGTAACACCTATTGTCGCCCAAAACTGGCATGCGTGTGCTGAAGCCCAAAAGGTGAGCACACTAGCTCGATGACAACTCTCGAGAGAGAAGCCAATGTCACCACACTCCTCTCTCCTCGTTTCAGGTTGGCTCTTCTCCAACTCTAGGAGGCTTCCCTAAGGTAGGGTCGCTAAGGTAGGTGCAACGAAGGGCAAGGTGAACTGAAGAGTCTGCCTTAGAGAAACATTTGTAACAAATTTTTTTTTGGATTGAGTGATGGGAAGGAAGGGAAGACCAGTGTCAGTATCAGAAGGAAGAATGGAGTCAAAAGAGAACTTAGGGAGGCCTTGCGTTTCACATAAGTGAGATTAAACTAGTACGTTCCATAATCAAAGACAAGGAGAATGTAAGTATAACTGACTATTGTCCATTACTCCTAAGATTTTTAAAAAACATAACATTGACAAACAACTTGACAACTACAAATGCTTGTCCAATAGACTAGATTATAGCCTTCTACGCTAGGTTTACTCTACAGCTTGTGAAAAACACGCAACCATGAAAGAGATGCCCAATATATATCCAAAAGCCTCACATGATTTTCTATTCAGCTCAATGGAAAAAAAACTCCCAACTTTTTTCCATCCCCTTACAATGAAAGAGCCATGATCTTTATAGGCCAAAAGAGGCTCTTATAAAAAAAAATAAAAATAATAAACAAATAAGAAAAAATGAAAAGCATCCAGATCGGCCTTTTTCTCTTTATCAGTATTTGAATAGTTCCATTTTATTAATGTAACTCACATTTAACCCAAAAGGATCCTCCCCTAAGCAAGCCCACGTGACCAAGGTGCCCAAAATAAAATAAATGGACCACAACTCCAAGCACTCAGCTGCTAACGAATTGTATGAGAAAGATTTCGAGCTTCCACACTGAGAGAAAGATGGACAGATGGTTTGAGTGACACGTAGATATGCCAGGAGTTCCAAGCCAGCCACTGAATTGACTCGTCCAAAGCTAAAAACATCTGCCATATGATCCTGTACCGGCCGCCAAGAGGAAAACGAGGGCTGCTCCCAACTCCCTGTTTCGCCGAGCTTATGCCGAGTGGATGCCCAAATAAGATCCAAAATATGAGAACGTGGATCATGTCCCGACTCTCAGCTGCCAGCCCCGCGTGATGATTATCCTGCTAGAAACCCAAGCCTTGGTGATGAAAAAGATCGGGGTGTGATTTGTTGTATGGACACCCACCGATTATGAGAAAGGCAGACGGAGGCAAGAAACTATAATTGGCTGCCAAGGTTGATGCCTTCAGCAGTTTAATAACATCGCCAATCTCTTTTCCAGACGCCAACGCCAATGTAAACTCGGGTTCACTTAGAATCACCAGAATCCAAAGAGCACCAAGCTCAGCCACCACGTGAATGTCTCACGAAAACTGGAGCGCTGAAACTCTAGTTTCCCACGACGCATGGATTGCTGCAATCCACGATTTCCTTTACGCCAAGCCTTGGGGTAGGCAGAAAAGGTGGAATATGGTGAGCCGTAAATCAAAATTGGATATGGAATTTTCCGTGGTGCAAGCATATGCTGATGGCCTCTAATGAACAGTCACGAACCATAGACATTCAACGTGGAAATCTCTGCAAACTGCTCGGCTGCTAAACATAGTAGCATGGGCTACGATAATCGCAGCAACCCAAACTGCCCATCAACTGCTGGCTGTGGAAAAGATAACTGGTGTTTACCGACTGCCAAAAGAACTTGGACTCTTCCACGACTTCATCCCATGATCTGCTCCATTGACTCGGCTGCCAGCGAAAATCACCACATAAAAAGTCATCGTGATAGTCTCTAGATTGTTGATCTGCTATACTGGCGTACTTCCTGTAGCTTTCCTCTTAAGATTTCGTTGTTTCACGGAAATGTTCGGGGAAATCAACCAGTCCCTTTCCTCCTGCCCTGTTTCATTTATCATTGCTTATTGTAAACCAACGATTTAACAGTTTGGAACCTACAAACGCTTCTTAACATGCTCCAATGTCTTTAAATGAAGCACAACAATAGCAAGCGATGAACGTTGAATCGTTTCCTGAAGCATTTCATGCTCATACACAAATAATGGACAGAATCTACAACATTTTCCAGGACGTGTCCTTCCGATTAATCTCATCTGGATCATGAGGTGTATGCTCAAATATATCGTTAATCTGCAATCTTCGGGATCCACTGCCGAATCTCGGGCTGTCAGTATTGGAAATACTTCAAACTCAGCGTGACAGTGCAGTCACCCCAGTATATACTCCTTACAGACGCTTCTCAAAAGTTAACTTCAAGATGCATCCATAGACGTATTGAATTAAACCATTGGCCTTAGATCATGTTAATGGGATCCCGAAATACTCATCTCATCAGATTCACCAAACCATGCTTCCAATATTTCAATACTAACTGAAAATTCCCATATTTTTTACTCACTTCTAAAACCTGTGTCAGAAATTGGAACTATAAAATCCTGTGCCTCTTCGGGAATTTCTATCTCACTGTCATAGGCAGAGTGAAACAGAGCTTTGGCTGGACAGGGGAAGTTCATTACCTTCATCCATCTCTTTGCCAGTGTTAATGTCTTCTGTTGAGAGCACTGTACTTTCTTGTCCAACAGCTGAAGAAGCAGAGATAGTAGAGTCATTCATTGCATGCAAATAATATTCTCTCCTCGTACTACTAGAAACACCTTTTTGAGTTGTGGTGGAGTTCTTTGTTAATTCATAGACACTGGCATCACATGTGTTGCTGATGTCAGCTCTGGACCACCCAAGAGTTCTTGCCCTTTGAAGAACTGACTTGAATCGCAACAAATACCTGTTGGAAGGCCCAAGATCTGTTCTTGAAGTAAACTGTTTAGACTTGTCATATTTTTCACAGGTAGCAGAATTACTTTCTCTGTTGTGATGTGTAATTTGACACATATCTGAAGCACGTGACCTCCAACGTGAACTGTTTGCTTTCTGCAAAGTAGAATCCCAGACAGCTCAAATAGTACTAGCTTTGCCAGAGAGTTTAAGTTGATCTGGCCTCCCTCCATTTCATTAACAAATTCTTTGATGAATTTGTTCCTCTTCAAAGAATGCTACATAGAAGCTTCTTTTGAATCTTTATGGTTTAGCTGCAAAATCCCCACAGCAGATAATGTAATTCCAAGTTGCTTGAAGAATGTAACAATAGCAGAAAGGAGTTCTGCTTCAGCGAGATGTCATGATCACTCTGCTGCAAGAAGTGAAAGCAATTCACATGTGGACAACCTTGTGTAAATGGGGGGTAACAAAACCCATGTAACAAGTGTTTTTAAACACGCATGGAACATGAAGCCTTAATAAATAAAAATTCGTGTAACAAATGCATGGATCAAGGCTATGGAAACTCGAAGGCCCAAAAAGCAATGGTTCTTAAAAGTTATATCTAAAGATTGCTGGCCTCACTTGTATTTGATTTGGATTGTGAGCATTTGTCAAGGTGAATAAACAACTCTGAACATAACTTACCCATTTGTAAGATGTTATCACATATATAGTAGCAAGGCTACCATATTCTAATTTTTCAGCCAGATCTCCTACATATGAGATGCTGAGATGAGCAGTTTTGACGGATCATTATTTTTTTAGTGGACTATTATACTCTTCCATGTTAGGACTGAGTCTCAGGACACTCAGATTCGAGGACGGACGTAGCCATTTAGTCATTTGCAGAGCAGTTAGTGTTGCCCAGATTGGTGATAGTGTTTCCTAATTGGACAGATGATGGTTCAGATGGATTATTTGCATGGTTATGACTCAACATTTATTATATCGTGTTATGGTTATCATTGCTCTTATACTCATCTTTGTGACATATACTAGCATTTAGTGTCATGATCTGGCGGTCATAAATATATGGACTTGGATGTATTTCTATTATGTATTGATGTCCCTACTTAGACTTGGAAGTTCCTTATCTATACTCATTGGTTTTACCCTCCCTAGGGAGAATAGAGGTAGTCATTCCCACCATACTCTGGCTTGCTAGTGTTGGCTTCATTGTTCATTGTCTCCACCCATCCATTTCCTTCCAACTTTGTTTTAACCCGACTTACTACTTGACTTGTGGCATGGAGGACTTTTCCCCGCTAGAACCTTTTTTGGACAAATCTCCCTGTTTATATTGTGTCTCGGCTCTGAGTTGGTGACAGAACTTGCCTTTGGTGAGTTGGATTGTATGCCTAAATCATTCTGGTCGGTTGTCCTGATGTTTGGCATTGTGCAGAACCCCCCTTGGTCACTTGAGATGTTGTTGGCTAAAACTGAAAGCTCATGTACTGGAAATATTTATATATGCGCCCATGGAAATTGTAAATTTTAAAATGTGTTTTTTAACATATGTGAGCAAAGGGCAAGAGCAATGAAATGCTAAAATACCCCGTGAAGGGTATAAGAAAAGGTCCCAAAAGCAATAATGGTTAAATATATGCTATATCCAAATATTGCCGACCTTATAAATTTGAATATGTCCTGGATGAAAGTTGCAGTTAGTTGTGCTTTTAAGCACTGGTGAAGTCCCAAAGGGTCATATAGGCCAAAAAGGTCATGGAAATAAAATTTATGGTCCTAATGAACCTGGATCAAACTTGATGTAGACATGATGCCTAAGTGAATAAGCACTCTCTAAATAACTCAACCATTTGTGAGGCACTGCCATTCCCTGTGTTGTTGTTTGTCCGGCATGTGGTTATAGTGAGTATTTCTTTTCCATATCCAAAGTGTCATGATGTTAAGTTGGTAGTCATCCTTTGCCCTAGCCTTGTCAGTTTCAGCTTTCACCCTTCACTAGCAAATTGACTACAACTATGAAGTGAGTATTGTCCTGAAAGTCTGGTCTGAGTAATAATAAATAAAACCCTATATATGTATTTGGTTGATGTACCGCCAGTGAGATGACTGCTACTTGTTATGATTGTTATTTAAATGATTTGTAGAGCATGTCTTAGCCTTGTAACACTAGCAGCAGATGGATGATAGTCTAAGTTATATTATTGGTATATGGTCATTTACAGGTGATTATATTGTCTATTGGATATTGTTGATGATTAGGCATAGACCTGGAAAGGGTATGAGTATGCACCCTAGATGGATTTGGACTCTCTGAGTCTAGTGAGATAGCTTATTTTCTGTTCCGGGCACTTGCAGAGATGATCAGGCTCATTTTACCCTTCTGATGCAGTTTTGCTTCACAGGATGATGTGTCTAAGCAGAGAGATGTTTTTATGATATCTCCTAGGGCGTTGTATGGGGCATAGGGGGTACAGTCACTTGATTGTACCATAGTACCCCCATCCTAGAGAGCCTAGTGGGCTCAGTTGGACAACGCAGGCACCCTAGGAGGCCGTTTTGGCAGGTTCACATTTCTCGAGGCAGATTAATAAATGATTAAATGGCTATTGAAGAAATCGATTTGGGCTACTGAGGCAAGGAAATGACATGGGATGAGTCATGATGATGAGTGTGATGTCCTCCGCATTTTCTCCAGCAGTTGCAGCACATGATTGGGCCTACACCTATTTTTTGGGCATTTTATATTATTTTCTAGAGCTTTTGGGAGGCTCACGATTTCCTCAAGGAGGCACAAAGTCAAAAAAATAAAATGTTATATTATTTTATTGTGCCATGGGGCACCCAGAGGGAGTTAATTAACACTCCATGGACCCACCATGTGCTTCATTTATTTCTTGTTGAGTGGGGTACCCTCTTTATGGGTGATTTAGTCCATTTTGGTATTTTATGGTTATATTGATCCATGTATTGTATGTTGAGCTCATCTCAACCATTGATTAGAACATTTATATCTTTTAATCTTAGCCACTCGTTTTGAAAGTGGTTAGGATTTTGGTTCTCTCGTTCCTATTTAAAGGAGAGAGCTTCTCATTTGTAAGAGGTCTTTGGCTCTTGGATCTGATAAATAGAAAAACTTTCTTGTGGATATTTTTTGGATCTCCTTTGCATCTGGTGTTCTTAGATGGTGACTGGAAAGTCTTTTGCTTCTTAGCATTTGGAAAATTTGTGTGAGATCTATATTATTTTGGGGATCATTGTCTTGTCTACAGGAGGGTGACTTCATCTTGGGCGTTTTTGGAAGGGGACCCCAACTCGCTTGGATTGGCTTCATCTTGTATCAAGGGGTTTTCATTAGTTTCATTGTGATCTATGATTACATCTTGTTACTTTTCTGTAGATATAGCTTTTCTTTCGTGATACGAAAAATTTGATATTGTTGACGTTTGCTTAGCAGGAGAGAGGGTGCATTGGTCACTTAGAGCAAAACGTTGGGCTTAGAAATCACACAGGTCTTCTCAAATTGATCGGGATAGCAGGGATCATCACCTTCAAGGCATCCACAAGGATTTCCAGGTAAGATTTGTAGGTTAGTTCTTTTCTTTCGGATCTCAACCCATTGACACATGCTTTTCTTCATTTTTCTGAAAAATCCATAAATAATAAAAATACCAAAAATACTAAAAAATAAACCGCTTGATCTCTGGACAAACCACTGCTGTGTTTTGTAGATTGGGCCTCCCTCTCACCAATTCACCCCCAACGCTGAGCTAATTCTGCTTGGTTTGCCCTAGATCTGGGAAACTGCCTTTCTTAAACCCTAGTGCCCCTCACTGAATTTTTGACTTTTTTCGAGATCTGATTTTTCTAGAAAAATAACAACTTGGGTTTGTAGATCGGGTCCTCCTCGCTCCAAATCACCTCCAACGGTGAGCTAGAGGTTGACAGGTGGCCCTAGATCTGAGAAACTGTCTTCCGGGATCCTAACACTTCTCATCATTTTTCTGACTTTTTCCCAGATCTAATTTTTCGACATTTTTCCAACTTGGGTTTGTAGATCAGGTCATCCCCATCCCATTTCCCCTCCAACGCTGAGCTGATGGTCTCTGAATTTTCCTAGATCTGAGGATCTGCCTCTCCAAACCCTAGCGCTAGTCACCTCACTGCTGGTTTCCCTTGTAGATTAAATTCTTCGGAAAAATAATCTTCTCGATTCATAGATCAGGGCATTTTCCAGGTGGGTCCACTCCAACGTTGGGTAGACACTTAATCCATTACCCTAGGTCCAATAAGCACTGATTTCCAACCCTAGTGCTAGCCCCTCTTTGGCCTCTTTTCCTTGCAATCTGATCTTTGCTTGATGACTTGGGATCTTTGATATTGTCATATCTATCATCGAGTCTATCCATCAGTACTAGATAGCCCCAACACTGCCCTTGCCCTCCCTGCATTGGTCACGTTTCCCAAGGCAATATATATCTTCATCAGTTGCTAGTACCTCAACCCTAGATCTAATATTTACCCCCTTAGGTCACCTGTGTTCCACTTTGGATCAACCCCCATTTGTCCAAGACCCTTGTCCAAAGCCTTGGCACATTTAAGTGACACCTTCCATAAATCTAAGGTCTCCAATTACCTTACACCTTACGTACCTCAAGTCTAATTGATCTGATCTGGTGTGTAGGTCTGGTCTCTCCTATTGGGAGCAGATTCGGGTCTCCCCCTTTGTTGTCTTGGGCTAAGATAACATAAAGTGAAAGGCTGCCTTGATTGGCGTGACAACCATCCATTTGGGAGTCTAGGCAGTCTTGGTTCCACCTCCTAGGTTGCTTGTCCCTCTACCATCCATCCTGGATCCACCTCACATAGGCAACTACAAGGCTGGTGATAACATAAGACATTGCCATTCCTCGTGTTATTGCTTGTTCGACATATGCTAGAGTGAGTGTCCCGTTTCCATATCCAAAGTGTTACAATGTCAAGTTCGTAGTCACCCTTTAGCCTAGCCTCCGACATATGCTAGAGTGAGTGTCCCGTTTCCATATCCAAAGTGTCACAGTGTCAAGTTGGTAGTCACCCTTTAGCCTAGCCTTTTGATTTTTAGCCTTCATCCTTCACTAGCAAATTGATTACAAATTTACAACTATGAAGTGAGTATGGTCTTGAAAGTCTGGTCAGAGTCATAATTAATAATTAACAAAACTCTATATATTTGGTTGGTAGATCGCCAGTGAAATGATTACTACTTGTTATAATTGTTACTTGAATGATTTCTAGAGCATGTCTTATCTGCTAAACACTTGCAGCAGATTGATGTTAGCCTGGGTCATATTATTGATTATTTGATCATTTACAGATTATTATTATTTTATCTGTCTGGGCATATTAGATATTGTACATGATCATGCAAAGATTTGTAGGGTGTATGAGTATACACCTTAGATGGATTTGGGCTCCCCGAGTCCAATGAGACAGTTTGTTTTCAGTTCCGACCAGTTATAGGGGTGATTTGACTCATTATACCATTTTGGTGCAGTTTTGCCATGTTAAATGGCCTGTCAGAGCAGAAGGATGATTTGATTGGTTCACCTAGGGCGCTGTATGAGGAGGGGGTGGTCCAACCACTTGTTTTTACCATCATACCGCCCTCCCAGATAGCTTGGTGGGCTCAGTTGGACAACGCAAGCACTCCAGGAGGCAGTTTGGGCAGGTTCACAGTTTTCGAGGCAGATTAAAAATGATAAAAATGGCTACTAAAGAATTCGATTTGGGCTACTGAGGCAAGGAAATGGCATGGGATGAGTTTTGATGATGAGTGTGATGTCTTCTGCCCCTTCTCCAACGGTTTCAGCATTCAGAAGGACCCACACCCATCTCTCCGACATATTTTATGATTTTCTTGAGCTTTTGGAGGCTCACAATTTTCTCAGAGAGGCACTGTTTTGCACTTAGAGTTATATTTTATGTACATTGTGCCATGGGGACACACTAGGGGTGTTAGACACTACCCCCTAGACCCACCATGAGCTTTATTCATGTTTATTTTGTCATATTGAGTGGGATCCCCTCTCCTAGGGCGATTTGGTCCATTGATGTGTTAGATTATTACATTGATCCATGTACTTTATGTTGAGCTCATCTCAACCATTGATTAGAACATTTTGATCTTTTAATCGTAGCCATCCATTCAAAAGGTGGTTAGGATTTTGGTATCTCTCCATCCTATTTAAAGGAGAGAGCTTCTCATTGTAAAGGGGTCTTTGGCTCTTGGAATCTTGATAATAGAAGAATTCTTTTGTGGAAATTCTTGGGTCTCCTTTGCATTTGGTGTTCTTTGATGGTGATTGGAAAGTCTATTGCATCCTAGCATTTGAATATTTGTGATGAGATCTATATTTTCGTGGAACCTTTGTTTTGTCTACAGGAGGGCGACTTCACTCGGGCGTTTTTGCAGGGTTTCTTCAACTCGCTTGTTTGGCATCGCTTGTACCAGGGGGTTATCATTAGTATCATTGTGATATATGGTTTCATCTTGTTATTTCTTTTGTAGCATTTGTCCATTTCTCTTGATGCATCAAGTCTGATATTGTTGACGTTTGTTGTGCAAGAGAGAGGGCGCATTGGCTTCCTTGGGCAAATCGATTTGCATAGAATACTCATCCAAATCTTCCCAAATTGATCGAGAAGGCATAGATCATCATCATCAAGGCATCTACAAGGTTATCCAAGTAAGATCCACAGGTTAGTTCTTCTTTTCTTGGTTCCAATCCATTGGCATCTTTATTTTACTGTCAAAACCCTAATTTAAAATAATTGAAAAATTGTGTGGATTAAACCACTTGATCTATTGGAAAACCATTTCTGGGTATTGTAGATCGGGTCAAACCCTAAGTGGGTCTTCCTAGGCGTCATGCTTGGGTGACTCCACTGGGCCCAAATTCCAAGGCACTAATCTCTCAACCCTAGCGCAACTCCCCACGTGGCCAATTTCTCGTGTTTTGATCTTATCTCTGAGGCTTGGGTACTTTGATACTATCATACCTTTCATCAAGTTTATCCATTAGTACTAGATAGCCCAATCTTGTTCTTAACCTCCCTGCATTGGACACGGTTCCCAAGGCAATGGATATTTTCATCATTTGCTAGTACCTTGATCCTGGATCTAGTAGTAAAACTCATAAGTCACTTGTATTTCAACCTTGGATCAATTTCACACTTCATAAACTTCCTGATCCAAACCATAACTCACCTTGTGACTTCATCCATAGATCTAGGGTTTACTTCACCTTACACCTTACGTATTTCATCTTCCATTGATTTGATCTGGTGTCTTGGTTTGATCTCTCTTGTCGAGAGTAGATCTAGGTATTCCCCATTGTTGTCTTGGGCTAAGACAACATCAAGTGAAGATTGCCTCGATTGGCATGACAACCATCCATTTGGGAGTCGAGGCTATCTTGGTTTCACCTCTTTGGTGGCCCATCCCTCTACCATCCATCTTGGATCCATCTCATAGGGGCAACTACAAGTCTGGTGATAACAATGCCAACTATTGAGTCCTTGGTGCCCCTTGTGGAGCCCCTGAGGGTTAGTGTTTAGTTTGTGGTTGTCTGTGTCAGAGGAGCCCTTTTGACCTTGTCCAAGCCAAAGCTTGAAGCCCTTGGAGGCCTTGGAACAATGACAAAAGCCTTGGTTACCCATCGACTTGGTCAAGTGCCCCTAAGTTGTATCTTGGTCCCATTTGAGTCCATTGTCGAGTTCCTTGATCCTGGTTGATCTTTGGTTACTAGTCTTTGTGCTGCTTGTTATGCTTGTACTTGTTTTGGTCTCTTGATTGGTTGTTGGATGGATGATGTGGCTCATGTGTGTAAGTCCCTTGATGTGTTGATGCTGGAGCCCATTGCTTGCATTGGATGGTCTTGAGGTTGTTGAGTTCTTGTGGGGTCCTTGAATCCACAAGCTTAGATCTTGATCATCTTACATGTGGATACTTGGGTCTTGGAACCCACACTTATGGTGGTATGTTGGAACCCATTCTTATGGGGTCCTTGGTGTCCTTGGAAGTTTGGGTCTTGCACATATGGTGGTTTGATGGCCCTTGGACGCTATATGGTCATTGGCATGTTGTAGCCTTGTGATGATGCATATGAAGCCCATAAGGTGTTGTAAACTAGTGGCGAGGTCTTTGTACCCCTCTTTTGGGGAACTAGTGGAACTTATGCATAAGGTAACATGGTCTTTGGCACCTTTATGTGTGGAATCCTTGAAGTCCTGAACAAATTGAAGAATTAAAGGGTACGAGACCAAGAATTTGCAAATAAATCCATCATAGCGAGATAGTCCTCGTCAATCCATTTCCGTTGATATGTGGAGCATCTTCTAACTCCCTACGGTTGAAGAGATATGAATTTTTGAAGTTGGTGTACCCCAACTTTTTGGGTCAGTCGACTAAACAATAGAGAATTTAATTATTTGTAATTTTGAATTGCATGTTGGCCCAGTTTGAGGTACTAGCTTTCCTCCACGACCTATATAAATAGAATATCAAACATTTCATTTGTTCATCAATTAAGTCTCTCTTTGGTATTTTGCAACTCTTGGAGAAAAGTGTGAAACTTTGTGGAGGAGAAATTAGACCAAGAATTTGCAAATAAACCCATCATAGGGAGATAGTCCTCATCAATCCATTTCCGTTGATATGTGGAGCATCTTCTAACTCCTTACGGTTGAAGAGATATGAATTTTTGAAGTTGGTGTACCCCACCTTTTTGGGTCAACCGACCAAACAAAAGAGAATTTAATTATTTGTAATTTTGAATTGCACGTCGGCCTGGTTTGAGGTACTAACTTTCCTCCACGGCCTTTATAAATAGAATATCAAACATTTCATTTGTTCATCAATCAAGTCTCTCTTTGGTATTTCGCAACTCTTGGAGAAAAGTGCGAAACTTTGTGGAGGAGAAATATTTGGGCATCTTTAAGGATTGAAGACATTCACTAAAATTGGCATAACTTTCTCATACAGAATCATAACTACAAAATTCTTGGCTGGTTGGAAAGCTTGTTGCAAGGGTTATATGAAACATGATCTAGAGTTTCTTTTGGTTTGTATATTGTTTCTTCATCTTGTGATCTTCAAAAAGGTATGATTCATTCTTCTTGGTTTCTCTTGTGATGGCACATGTCTCTCATGGATAGAGTTCATCTTTCATCTTAGTATGTGAGCCTCTATATTGGTATATCTCTTTGAAGTCATTGTAAATGCTATGGAGGCTATGGTGATGGTTATCTTGGCATATATCTTGATGTGGTATTCATATAGATCTTGATGATTATCTTGGATATTGTTGGCATAGATCTTGGTGTTTATCTTGACTGTTGTATAGTGTAGAATTGAATGAGAAGTTGACATGTAAGTAATATATCTTGTGAGTGATTTCTTTGATCAACCTAAGTGTTTTCTTTGAAAACTAGTTTGACAAGTGTTAATCATTGTGTCTTTGACCTAAGTGGAGCTAGACTGTTATTGACTGTTAATGACAACCTTTGACAATATTGTAAGTGACTATTTGCTTGATACTTGTTTGATTTGTTGACTTGATTTGAGTGGAGTGATAAATCCTTTTGTGTCTAAGAGTTTATGAGATTGACTGAGTTTGACATAGTTGGTTAAGCCTTTTATCTTCTTGGCTAAGGTTAGTTGGTTGAGGTATATCATGTTTAACTATCAAGTCTCCCTTGACTGCGATTGAGGTTGGTTGTGGTGTCATTGAGTTGAGTGTGATTGGACAAAGTTTGGTTGATCGTATGTGAAGTCTCTTGGTTGCTCAAATGTGTCTCTTACTTGATGAACTAGGTCAAGTAAGAAGGGTTGGTTGACTGTCATAGCACTTGATTAGATTAACACAAGCATATGATTGATTTGGCACAGGTACACAAGAAGCTTGGTATAGGTTGGTTCAATTGAGCAGGATTGGCACAGGTTGCCTTATGTGCAGTTGGTCTGACTCAGACTGGCTGAGTTGTATGAGTAGTTGGTTTGACTTAGGTGGACTAAGTTTGGTGAGTAGTTGTTTATACTCAGATTGACTGAGTCAGTTGATGTGAGCAGCAGGTTGATTGGTACAGATTGTTTTGTATAGGTTAATGTGCAGTATGGTACAGTGGTAGTGCAGTGGTCAGCTGATGAGCAATGATCAGTGATCAGCTGATGAGCAGTGTGATATAGTGGACAGTGATCAATTGATGAGTAGTGATCATATGATGAGCAGTGGTTAGTAGTGGCAGTGATTGTGCAGTGTGGTACAGATTGTGCAGTGTAGTACAGGTGTTGATTAGTAGGTCCGTAGGATCAGTGCGGTTGTGGTTAAACAATTTCTATCTTCATATCAGGGTGGCAGGACGGGACAAGGAAGGGGGGTTGTAGCCTCCTTCCGGTTGTAGCCGAAGAATTAGGGAGTTGGAGCTTCCTTCAGGTTGTAGCCTGTAAATCAGGGGGTTGTAGTCTCCTTCCAGTTATAGCTGGAGAATTGAAGTCATTGTAATAAGGGGGTTGTTGCATCCTTCCAGTTGTTGCTGGAAAACTATTATTATAAGGCTTCCGTGGTTTTTCCCAAGGACTTGTGTTTCCACGTAAAAATCTTGTGTACTGTGTTTTGTTATGCTTCTTATGTAATGATAATATGATGATATGTGATGATGAGCTATAATTGTTTATATAATGATAATAACGCACTCTGCATAATATTGAATGAGCTGCTGATGATTGTTAATGTTGAAAAAGTAACAAAAGCTATATGCACTGTTCACCCCCCTCTCAGTGTGCTCAGTGTGTTCAACAACCGGAGTGTCCACTTTTGGATACACAACCAGTCTTGGATCAACAACTATTTCTTGGAGATCACGGAAATAGTCAGTTCCAACAACAAAAGCACAATATGTGGCAGTTACAGAAGTAACAAAGGAGATTGTGTGGCTCAGGAAGATACTTGAATATTTGCAGGAGAAGCACGGAAATTCCACTCCGTTATTGATCGACCACACTTCTGCAATCAAGTTGGCCAAGAACCCTAGATTCCATGATCGAACCAAGCACATCAACACAAAGTACCATTTGATTTGACATCATGTAGAGGCAAAGACAATTCATTTATGGCATTGTTTCACAAATGAGCAAATTTCCGACATCTTCACCAAAGCACTTGGATGAGAAAAGTTTGAAAGATTTAGAACCATGCTCAGAGTCACAAACGCTCCTTCGTATTAAGAGGGGGACTGTTAGAAACCTAATCCTCGTGATTATGGTTCCACGTACTAAGTAAATAATGTAAATAAATAATGAATATAAACAGTCATGTAGGAAGGTGAAAAGGTTGGTTAGAAGATGAATCTCAACCGCCATATGAATTGTATAAATGAATGCATTTGCTATGGATTAAACTTAAAGTGAATTCGGGAGTTATCTATTTGACAAACATAAACTCCAAACTATCCCTGTAATCATTGTCTTGATACAATGTCTGTTAAATGGATCTTCTGAGTTCTCATTTCATATGAGGGACTAACCAAGAAGCAAATCCACACATTGCTGTCACTCTCCCCTCTTCATGATGAGCATGGCAAAAGCTTTTCCCGCCAATAGCTATTTGACAGGGTATGAAGGCAAAGCCCATTTGTCTTGACCTCTTGGAATAAGAGACTATTTCATTTATTAGATTGGATGCTACCCTGTATTACTATTGAGGACATCTTCCTTTCTCAGAAGCACCCCTTACATTCCATGGCATTAAGTTAATCTTCATGGGCGCTCTGAATTCAAGGAATACAATAGTATTACCTGCTTTCACTGAATTAGACTTTGTCCTATCTGAGGGTAATATTACCCTCTCCATTGCCATTCTCTGTTCTAAATGATGGAACTCATTAAGCTGTTCTTGTCTCTGTTTTTGTTGTGAGTCTGTTCCCCCCTTATCTGCACTTTGTGCTCTGTCTCTCATCTATCCATAGCTACTTTCTGTTCAAACTGGGGTCCATACCTTACCTTGTTATTGTGTACCCTCCCCACTTATGCATGTTAGGTTTGGGCCTTTGTGATGCCGTCCTGATTCCTTTGCTTACCTTTCTATTTTTCACTCCAAACTTTACACATCCTTGAACAAAATTGGAAAAAAGGTTCATGAGTGTCATCACTAGCTTCATGAAATTTGAGGGAAAGGATAACAATTTCTCAGTCGTCGATCATTTGATCAAGTAAGCTCATTTTATAGGCAGCTTATCAAGTTTCTTAGCCAATTATATTGTTGATATGCTTGTCAAAAATGTCTGCAAATTACATAGCCTTCCATAAGCTATAGTTAGTGATTGAGATCCAAAATTGAGCAGTAATTTTTGGAACAGGTTATTTTTCCATATTGGAACAAAGCTATCCATGAGTTTTCCTATTGGAACAAAGCTATTGATCGTTTGATCAAGTAAGCTCATTTTATTGGCAGCTTATCAAGTTTCTTAGCCAATTATATTGTTGATATGCTTGTCAAAAATGCCTGCAAATTGCATAGCCTTCCATAAGTTATAGTTAGTGATTGAGATCCAAAATTGAGCAGTAATTTTTTGAACAGGTTATTTTTCCATATTGGAACAAAGCTATCTGTGAGTTTTCGTATGATCTCAAGACTACTAATGAAACAAAATTGTAAGTAAACACCTCTAAGGGTGTTTGTGCTATTCTGTTATTGATAACGAACTGTTGGTCAAATGGTGATACAATATCACCTATCATACCTATGTGACAATAACATTATTCATAGCTCTGTATGTATGATTATGAGCCACAAAAAAATTAGTCGTAATATTAAAGTTTCTGCAATTACAGATTATTTAGAAAAATCCAAGGAAATTATTGGAGTGCCAACGCCTGGTATGACTTGCATTGTATTGGATGATAATTTCAAGAAGGCAATTAGATCTGCGCCCATCTTCAACTTTACAAGAAAAATTCATTAAATTTATTAAAAAATGTTGGTTCCAAAATTCTATTGCCCTTACATAGTTCGAAAATGAATTGTTCAAGTTACTTAGGTGTTGGTTCTCCAAGTTGCAGGATATTTTCTTTGTATTCTGTTTGAAAATAACCTTGGTATCAATGTTCCATCTGGACTAAACTTTAATGCTCAATGAAGGTGACAAGGTGAAAATGGGACCTCATGAAATTCTAGATACACATACAGATCTCTTTGATCAAAGCAAACCATTGAGTACCTCATCAAATGGAGAAATCTATTTATCCAAGAAGTTAACATGGTAAAATGAAACCTTTTGAACTCCAAACCCACCTTTGCCTGTGCTTAGAGGTAAATGAAATTCAAGATATGATGGCTTGTTAGATAATTAACAATTTTGTGCTATTTAATTAAATATATATTTATGTATTTATCAAATGACATGAGTTTTTCAAAGGGTTACAACATGTTAATTTTTCTTATTCCAGTCCTAGACAAATAATTTCCTAGTGATTTCCTTGCTGAAAATTAACTTTGCAGCTCATTGAATAATTTATATTGCTGGAATTATTAACAGATTTAATAGTGGAAGCAAAATAGAAACAGATCTATTCAATAAAAACACATGCACCGAATTTCTGCCCTTCAAATTAGGTTTTCATTAAAAACTTTCAAGCTTACAAGGGCCTCCTTACTGGGAAAATGGCCCAATGAGAAAATACAATCAGCAGACCTGGCAGAGCTGCCTTCTCTAGTGACTCCTATGGTATGATAAGATAAATTTTGCTTTATTAAGCATCTGGTCAGGAAATCAAATCTCATAGTTGTTGACTACAAGTGGTTGAAAATGCTTATTGCAGAGGATGTCTGTATGTGAATTAGTTGAAACCATATTATACTAGGTCTGAAAGAACACTGGGCAAACAAAGTTTGCCTAAGGCATACAATTGTGATAGAGACTATTTTGAATTTTCTTATTACCATCCAAGACAATGCTTGAGTGGCTGAAACACAGCAGATGATTTCTGAATGTGATATAATATTTTTTAGTGTAGAACACTGGGCTATAGTAAGCAAGTGAAATGCAGTTTGCTCAAGGCACTCCCTTCATATAGAGACCTTGGTTTCTTGTCGCATGCTAAATTCCCGCTTATGACCATTGAAAATATTGTGATTGCTGTTAAATGGACTCAGAGTTAAGCCATGCAACGTTGATCTACGGTTTTGTACATCCCAACTTGTTAGCCTGTTTCTGCTTTGCGCCTTGCAAGACATGCATAAGGAAACTGTAGTAACTTGTCAATGGTTCTCCCTGTTATGGCCAATGTTAGATGCTCAACCTAAGTTAATATGAATATCTTTGGACATTTCCATACCAGAAAATGCTTGATATGTCTGTGTCTATATCTTTCTACTATAAAATGCTATGCTATTGAAATTCAAAATAGTATATTCTGATAATTCTAATTCAAATGTAAAGGATTCAGAAATGTCTAATAAATATGCTTCAAAGTACTTTTAAATGTAGTTTTCCTACCTTTTATAGGTTCATCATGATGAGGATGAACGGGAAGAAAACAGGACAGAGGAAAAACGGTCTTCTGCTGGGATTATTTGTTCTCCAATTTCACGGTGGGCAAAATGGTTGGGTAAGTACCTTTAATAATAAGAGTTGAATGTTAATTAACCAAAATTCCTTTTGTTTAGTAAATAGATGGACCACGTAGTTACCTGTTTAACTTGTAATGGATTGTCTATGTTATCAACAGAATATCAATGTGCCTCTTTAGTGTCCTGTTGCCGCCTAATACACACTTTATGACACAGGAAAGTCACAACCTGCTATGTGTGTCCTTGGGGGCAAGCGAGAGCTGGGGACCACTGTCACCACAGTCTACAGCTCCTCCGTTTAGGCAAGATCCCAACAGAGCCAAGGGGGGTAGTCCCTACCGAAAGACTAAGTTCCAGGTTT
>LPNX010995521.1:323661-347877 GCA_001517045.1 Pseudotsuga menziesii | reverse complement strand
AGCCCTGCAGAAGAGAAAAATCCTCAGATTTTCTAAGGTACAATAATGTACATCCTAATGTACATGGAGTTGCCACCTAGTCGAAATAGGTGGGCAACATGTCCAAAATTAGTGTTTTTAGAATAGGTGCTTTTCTAATTCAGTTCAACTTTCAGTTCGAGTTAGTCAGAATTAGGAGTTCCAGAATTAGCTAGCCTGCAGAGTGGCAGCAGTTTGAAGTAAAGGCACATCAGCTAAGGCAGGAGGAAAAATGCACAACAGTGCATGCATGCACTGGTCTTAGGAACCTTCCAGACTGTCTGCTGTTGTCCAAAATTAGTATTTTTAGAATAGGTGCTTTTCTAATTCAGTTCGACTTTCAGTTTGAGTTAGTCAGAATTAGGAGTTCCAGAATTAGCTAGGGAAGGCGCTGTTCCCAAGATTAGAATCAGCTGCCTTGCATGTGGATGTACTGTTCTGTTTTTGTCATGGATTTCTGGAAGGCCCAGTGCATGCATTGCAGGAAGGCTGGGGTTCCTCTCTAGGTGCCTAGAATAGGCTTTATGGAATGTAACTCTAAACTCTGTTTCCTACTAAGTTGCACGAAACGGGGAAATGTGAAAACGTTGGAAATGCGACCCCTCCATATTTTGGAAATAGGGAAACGCGATATATATATATACAGTGTTCCACCAAGTTTCCGGGACGGGGGGGCGTGGGAGCAGGGAAACGCACATTGGGGACGTGTAGAGACACCCCAAAATTTTGGGGTATTTTGGGGGACGGGGGGGCGGGGAGGCGTCAGGGTCCCTAACATAGGGGGGTCGGTCTCTAAAATTATAAAAAAGAAAAAAAAATTAATAAAAATATGAACCCCAACATATAAACATATCAATTCTTCATCCCATCACCATTTGCATACTAGCATGCTTATGTTCCCGGAGACTTTAGTGTAATTTAATGTAATCGTTACAGCAAAGCATATCATATTGATGTTTGTTTGTTTCTATTTGTTTCTATTTCGTTTTAAAATGACCATTTAGTGTAAAAGTCTAAAATTTAAGATGAACCATTTCCTTTTTAAGTAAAAAAATTTAAAAAATCGAGGGCAGTGGGGGCCTGTTGGAGCCCCTCATTTTCAGGAGGGGGCGTGTGGGAGCCCCCCAATCCGGGAAACTCCTAGACCAGCGTTTCCCCAAGTTTCGCAGAAAGGGGGGCGCTGGGAAACGTTTCCCATGGAGCCCCCAAGCCCCCGGGGCGTGGGAAGCGTAGGGGGCGAGCCCCCGACCCTGGGAGGCGCGTCCCCGTGGAATACTGTATATATATGAGTGTTGCTCGTCGATGTGCAGACCGTCAGCCGGAAATCTTTCGAATAGCTGTGCCCCGGCAAAAGGGAGAGGTGTGGCCTTGGGGGCAAGCAAAGAGTCAGGTGCTGTCACATGATCTTGACTCCTCCATTTAGGCAAACTCCTAACGAAGCCAAGGGGGGTAGTCCCTGTTATCCACTGATTTTGCACTTAGTGGATTTTTTGGTGAGCCGCCAGAGCATTGAACAAGTACACTTGTTCGTGATCAGAACTCAGAAGTCCGCCAGCATTTTTCTGGGGGTCTGTTCGGAATTTTTTGTAAATACATGTTCATACCCCCTTGGGGAAATTGTAAAAAATGTCCTAGCATTTAAATTTTTATAAAAGGCTCGGCTTCCCGGACTTGGGCATCAAGCCGACTAGCCCAGAGTGTTTTTTCCCTTGGTTATTATTGGCTGTTGAACAAACGACCAATAATTTCTGAGTTTTTCACTCGCTCTTCCAAAGTTGGGGTAGTTGTCTTGATGTTTCGGCCTTGGGTGGTTATTAGAGCCTTCGTGTCAGTGTGTTTTGTCATACTAGGCATTCCGATTGAGTCGTATGAACATGTACTTGGTCCCCCTCAAGTTTCGTTGGATTCTGAGAAAAATAAATTTTTTTTTATATCGTTTTTAAGCCATTTTTTAATGGTCTAAATGGAAAATTTCAAAATGTAATAAAAGTGTGATCTGGAGTCCCTTTTCGGCATGGTTGGGTTCATTTTCAAGCTCGGAGCAGCATCTTTACCCCAGGGGCCACTTTCACCATCTCTTGGACAAATGGAGCATCCCGAAAGTCATCATTCGGCTAAAAATGCTCCAGAATAACATTTAAATGCTAAAATTGGATAGAATCCACCAAAGTCAAATATTCAAAAAGTCAAAACCAAAGTCAAAATTGATTTTTAAAATGGTGGAGATGACATGGCATAGTCATGGGTTTCTTCTTTAAGGTGCATGGCATATAAACTTTGGTTTAAAGTTTGAAGTTTAAATTAATATTCATAAGAAGAGGGTGACGTGAATGGTGGAACCTCACGCTAGCAAGTATGGAGGATGCGATTTATGTGAGTAGGATGGATGGACCCCTCTCACCACTTAATAATTATATTATTTTTTAAAACCATGAAATAATATATCCAAGGCATGGCTACGAATTAGTTTCAAAGGAAGATGAAGTGAGGGTGATGAAGGCTCACGCTAGTGTGATGTGATGAGTGGGAGTGGGGTGGACCACTCTCCACTTAAAATTTATGCTTTAAACACATTATAATTTAAGAGTATGATATACCTTGTCCACGAATTCTTTAATTATTTTTTCCTTCACTCAAATAAATCCGTACGGTTCACGTGAGGGTTGAGGCTTGGTCACGATTATGTGGAGGTTGGCGAGTGGGATTTGGGGGGACCTATCGACTTATTAAAATGTAATGTTAAACCATGATATCGTTTCAAGTTAATTCGTGAAGGATAGTGGTGACATCATGCCAAGCCTGCCATACGACTCACGTGGAAGGAAGCTCACGCGTGACGAATTGAAGGCTGCCGATTTGGAGGTTGGTGAATTTTGGTGGAGATTTGATTGAGTGAGTTGGCAGCGTCAGCTCTTGTTCAGCCCAGTTCAACTCCGCTTCAGCTCAGCTTAACTCTGGATTGATCTCTGGTTCATTAAAAGCCCCTGGGGCTTGGTATTTTGTATAAGTAGAGGCTCTTTTTAGCTCTACAGGGTGGATGATTTTTGTAGAGAACCTCTGGTGAAATATTGTAATACTTGTTGCTTTCATGCAACCATTTGAATAAAGAAAGGCTTTGGAGGCTCATGCGGTGTAGTTCTTGGATGCATGTGCTTTGGTGAATGAGGTGATACAATTTCAATTTTTCTCTTGCTTTGTTAATCTGTGGTTATTGATCAATGCTTTATAGGGCTTTTGTAAGCACATAAGAATAGATATTTGTAGTCTCAAGTTATCTATTTATTTATTTACTCTTAGAGATCTAAAAGAGCATTGTCTTATTCAGTTGTATCTCATGCTGTTTTGATTTCAATTAGTAAGTGTATGAGTGTATGATCTAATGCCCATTTTTGCAAGTGTATGAGTTCTTGTTTGCAGATCACTCCATTCTACTGAGTAAAAGGTTGAGCTAGTTTGCATCTCCTTTTCTTGGAGCCAAGTATAAGATTCTAACAGGTATTTGCCAAGTGAGATCCAGGGTGGTTTCAAAGATTCAAGATCTAAGTGGTTCTACCTCTCTTATTCACCTTTAAAATCAATTTTTCAACTCTTTCTCAGTTACTTTATGTTTGCAAGTTAAAATCAGATCTATAAGGCTAATCATTTTCATTTTTACTTGCTCTCATTTCTAGATCTAGGAGGTGTTCCAGTTTTACATTTAACTTGGATCTAGTTAGTACTTGAAGTAGCATACAAATTCTATCTTTTGCACAAGTACTAAGTGTAATTTTTAAGTGTATTTTATTGTCTAATCCATTGTTTTACAGGAAAATAGCTCGCTGGTTTTTCACCTTTCATGACAGGTTAAGCGGAAGTGTTGGTGAAAATTTGAAGTTTCAAGCTCCAAAAAACACTCCTAATTCCCCCTTCTTCATCCCCTTTCTTCGGATTGCGTTGAAGGCCTTTCAAGATCAGAAAAGAATCCCAACATCAAAGGCATTGTAAAAATTAATAAAGAGCAAGTGGGATAAAGGCTCTCCCACCCCACTTCCCCCAATTGGGGGAAGCCTGTATCGTCCATTTTTTCATGTTTGCAATTTGTTTTGTTTTATGCTTGTAAAATAATTGGTTATAATAGAATAAGAAAGGTTAGTTTCAATTTCTGAAAAGTTTGCTTTTTGCTTTCATAAAAGTCAAAAAGAAAAAGTTTCTTGTTTTTTGTCTATGTTGCCAAGAAATGTGGGTACGGGTACGGGTATTGGTACGGGTACAGGTACGGGTACGTCACTTTTTGAAACAGGGTACTTCGGTACGTCGAGGGTACTATATATATATAATTATTAATAATATATATATATATATATAATATATAATATATATTAAAAATAAAACTGAAACATGTCACAGTCACATGACTCACATGATACATCATGATCCAATGATCCATAGTACCATACATGCACATTGTCATTGCATATTCACTTTCAGATTTCGTCATTGATTCATTGAACAATGAAAATTCACAATTCACATTGAAAATTTGAAACATTCAAAGTTCAAAGTTCAAACATAAATTAAAATAAGTTATAAGTTATAAGTTCATGGTTGTCCCTAGGCAAATATATTCCTTGGATCTACCTTCATTTCAACCATAGTCTCTTGTCGTTTTAGTAGCTTTGGGGGCTGAAATAAATCTCCTGTAGAAAACTAATACTTGCTGGTTTGAATTTGTTTATCTTCAGACATATTCCTACAGCCATACCTACAGTTAAAGACTCATTAAATTGTCTAATCTAAAGTCTAGTTGTTCGACCCTCCTAGCCTAGTTTATATCTATTTTATCTTTTAGTTAGCTGGAAATTCTCTACCATTTTAGACATCTTTAAAATTTGAATGTATACATTTGCAACAGCAATCTTATTCAAGCATTAAATCTGGATTTTGAGAGTTAAAATCTGAACACAACAAAGTGTACTAAAGCCTTAATCATCCTCATTGAATAACTTCAACAAAGATGTCTTATTTGTGCACGATTTTATTATAATATATACAGAGATATATTATTATTAACTTTTTACTATAAGACTCTAAACTCAGTAGCCGGTGCAAGTGGCACAACTTTAAATTCAAGAGCCAAAGTAAATGGCACAAGTGTTATTTGCTTAGACAGTTAGACTATGCCCATTGCCATTCAAGCAGCTTCGCCATTATACAGTGAGAACTCGAAACCCCTTACACATGGATATGATTCTTAATTAAATTCAAAAGTAATTCAATAATAAATACCTTCTTCAAAAACTGCCAGTCGCCTACGATGTCCTTTGGTGGAGAAGAATGAGTTCTTAGTTTCCACTGCTGAAGGGTGCTACTGTCCACTGCTGAACAATGAAGATGGAGTCTGGACTGTCCGCCGATATCCCACTGTCCGCTGTGCACAATGAATAAGTTACGGTTTGGGGGTTTTTACCAATGCCGTGAGGATTTTAGGCTTTAGCAATGCCATTGCGTGGGGCCACGATTAATTTAAACACGATTTTCATTTTAATTTTTATCACAGCCGTACCACAGACGTACCCAAAATCGGGGTACGCCGTACCATTTTGACCAAACGTACCCAAATTTTTTTATGAAGTACCCGGTACGGCAACACTGTTCATGGTACGTGAGGGTACGTACCATTGCCGTACCCAAGTACCCGGTACGTGTACTCGGTACCGGTACGTGTACCCGACCCCTGGGTACGCGTACCCATGCAACACAGTTTTTTGTTTAACTTCATTTTAGAGTTTTCTTTCATTTGATATAAATTGCAAAAGTAAAAAAGAACTAAAATCTCTTGAATCTCACCGTCAGGTGGATCAAGAGTGCTCTCTGTCGAAGGGTTTGTGGTTATCATTTATTTCATGCATTTTTTTCTCTTTAACTTGTTAATTTAATTCTAAGTCTCTTGAACTTGCTGAAATCCAAGTCAAGAGCACTCTTTGTCGGAGAGCATAATAGTCTTGCATCATCCTTGCATTTAGGCATATAGAGTAACTAAGACTCTTGAACATTTGTCATAAGACAAAGTCAAGAGCGCTCTCTGTCGAAGAGTTTAATTGTGTTCTAATAAAATTTGCAACTCACATTTTCCCTTGAATTAATTTACTTCATTGCTATTCCTCACCTAGTATGCTCTGCCGACTTTCATAGTTGGGCTCGTACTCAGAACGGTGAACTGATTTGATAATCTCTCAAGTAACAGCGTAATAAAATTTTACCCCCATAACCAACGCACCGGCGTTGCCGGAAGTATTCAAAGTCAGTCTTAGTAAAGGCATCGGAACTCGTTGTCTTAGAGTCTTGGCTAGTTGGTCAATCCGCAGGATACTAGCCTGGGATACAGGACGGGTCGACATGTCTTGAACGGAATAACTTGGAATGCTTTACCGGTTGGTCTTTTGATACCTTTTAATGAGCCATAATAAACAAGACCACTAAAACACTTTAAAATAAACCAAGAACAATCGCAAAACACTTTCACTAGCACTATTTTGAGACTTGTATTTTCAGTATACCTAAGCATCTCAGACATTTGACTCCATAAGGAACTGGTCTGTTTTAAAATCTTATGCATTATTATTGATCTGCGCCATTTGTCCTTTGGTTTTTTCAAGTAAGATCTTTATCTGTGAATGCTATCTTATTTCACGAGCTCTCATTATATTGTTTATCTTTTAATCCGGTGACAACAACGTGGATTGCTTTTTGTCTTGCGTTTATTTTTCAGTTATAAGAATTGCAATCTTCGTTCATCATAACAAACTCCTAATAAACACTTGTCCGCATCGCTTTCGTAAAATTTATTTAAACGCATTGAGCCTTAGAAACTCTTTGTTAGGGACCACCCCCCTTGGCTTCGTTAGGAGTTTGCCTAAACGGAGGAGCTAGGAGTAGGTGACAGTACTTGGCTCTGTGCTTGCCCCCAAGGTCACACCTCTCCCACTTTCTCAAGTGAGGAGACAACTTTCGGAAGATTTCTGCTGCTAGTGTGCAATCGACGGACAACAGTCCCTACAAAGAGTTTCTAAGGCTCAAAAGTTTTGAAGATTATTTAGGTGCGTGATGTAGATGGGTGTTTTTTAGGAGTTTTTGATAAAGATTTACAATAAACGGGACCAAGTGAGCATTTGCAAGAAAAATTAGAAATAAACAGCCATTCGACAATTGCACAATTAAAGTAAAGCATTCATGATATGGAAAATAGATAAAGAACAATGCTTTAGACAAATAATAAGCAAATAAATAGGACCGGTGCCAAATGGAGTGCTTGAGATTGTTTTGCAAGTGTACTTGGTAAATTTTAAGAGTGAGTTGATTATTAAAGGGAAGGGAATCTCCAAGATATACCTTTCGGTATTGGAGATATGTCCGGATAATAATCTAAGTGGTTCCGTACGAGAACATGTGGGCTGTCCAGAGCTACGTTGTTGGGAGCGGGGAGCAGGAGCGAAAAGCAAATTTTTCAAAAGATTCCGTTTTGGGATCGTTTCGAGAGTGTTTTTTATATAATATATATTTTAATATATTTTGATGCATATATATTAAAAAAACATGTATTATGCCAAATTAGCTATAGAAAACATAGATATAACCATCTAATACACATATAACATCAATCATCTAGGAGCTTATGACTTGTAACATTGTCATCAAATGATCAATCATCAACAACATCAACATTCAAATTTTAACATATAATATTTGGCATCAACAAAATCTAACAGTCTAACAGATAACATCAACCATGATTGCTCCTGCTGCCTTATCCTTAATGATTGCTACTGCTGCCTTACAATTAGCAACATTATCTCTGATGACTTGAATGACATTGTATGGCCCAATCGTTTGAATGGTTTCAAGTAAAGGTTGTGCAATATTAATACTAGGCTTGTAGCAATGTGAGTAGTCATGAGTTGAAAGGAAGACCGCACCACTAGCAGGCACACCAAGAATAATTATCAATGGCTTGCCTTTAACATTTGTCCACCCATCAGATACAATGGATACCCCATAGTTGGACCAATCATTTGTAAACTTTCCAAGAGCATTATTGATTTTGGCTCTTTCCCTATCAAGCCCCATGGTTCTAGCTTTGTCATACCCAGGGCTCATGTATCCTTTAGGGGCACCATTGATGGCTTGCACCATTTCATGCCAATAGGGTGAGTGAAGAACATTAAATGGCACACCACATGCATAGAGAAACCTGTAAATTTTTGAATCCACATCATCTCTGCCACCAAGGTCAAGGAAATCTGATAATGTTTTTCGCATAGGCGAGAATCCACTAGCATGGGTGGATGATGATCCAAATCCACTACTAAACATTCTCTGTGGGGATTCAGATTCGACCCTTGATCTCTTGGAATTGTTTTGAAGGGCCTCTTCTTCCATCTTGTATTTGTTTCTTTCTTTAGCTGACACTTTGTCACATGTTTTGACTCCAGTAGCCTTACCTTGATCACATGGCATAAGCCCACACAAATGCTTTCTCACACGGGTATATGAACCTGTGTAAGTTTTATTACAGTGGAGGCATGCAAGCTTCGCGGTTCCACCCTCTCTACCTCCCCCAAGCCTTCTCACATACTTCCGCAAAGGTGTTGTGTCTTTTTGTTTTTGCCTCTCATCACTCTCAATCTCCTCCTCCTCCTCCTCTCCATGGTATGTGCCACTCCCTATCTCTTCCTTCTCATCATTGCCGCCACCAAATCTACTTCCGACCACCATCATCATGAGAAGAATCAGAACCAAAAACAAAAACCACATACCCAACATGCTTCTTGATTCAATATGAGAATCACTTCTTGCCTGCAATAGAATGATGGAGAAGAAGAAATTGGAAAGAGTAGGAAAAAAACACATACAAGATTTAAAATTTTGACATAGTGAAATACTTTTTTCAAAAACAAACAAAGATTGGGTTTTTATAGTCTACCTCTTTAGATCTTTAAGGCTGGTTGAATGTATCTATGGAAACCTTCAATCTTCTTTCTAAGCCCTCACAAATAGAAGCTTTCAATCTCCCCTTCAATCTCCTACAAATTTGCTCTCAAACAACTAGCAAAGCCACTCAAAGCCCTATTAAGATAAATGATAAAAAGCAAATGAGGACTAGAATGAGTCCAAATGGAGTCCAATAATGTTTATAAAGGCTAATTGAACCCTAGCCAATCACTAAAAAACAATTTTGTTTTGCAAAATTGAGAAAAATGGAAAAAAAAAAATCCTTAATGCACGAAATTGCTGAGGGAGCATTTATTTTTGTTCGAGAGTGTTTGCGGGAGCGTTTTTTCTACTTGGGAGCGTTGAGGAATCGCTCTGGGAGCGTCACTCCCTTAGCGATTCCGGGGATGGCAGGGAGTGTTTTTTTCCCCTAGGCATCACGATTCCCAAAAATGTTCCCAGGAAGAATTGATGAGGAATCGCGATTCCTCATCGATTCCTCTCGAAGCGCGAATTGAGAGCGAATCGTGGGGGTCCCTAGCAATTCCCCGCAGCCTTTGTCCAGAGTCTCAGAAGTGGTGTTCAACACTACACCAACAAGGATGTAACCTAACTATGCTCCCAAGATCTCGGTATAGTGGTTCCCGCACTCCTAGGCAGAATTTGCCCAGTTTCGATTATTCAGTGATCAACTCCAGATTTTCGTTGGTTTTCTTGGGTTGTGAATTTTATTAAGGTGACTTGAATTAGGATGTGAGGATTATAAATAGTTTACACTACTTCTGGGTATCCCAACCAGGTAGAGCATACACAATGTAGTAAAATTGGTTTATTCCGATTTTATTAAAAGTGAAAATGAGTCATTGTAACAACCCTCCAACAGAGAACACTCTTGATCCGCCTTATGACGAGATTCAAGAGATTTATGAAAAGAAGAAAAAACTGGTAACGTAAAGAAATAAACAAAGCAATGAACCTAAGTTGCCAGAAAACGTGGGTACGGGGACGGGGATGGGGACGCCACTTTTTGAAACAGGGTAGGTACTTCGGTATGTCGGGGGCACTGTAGACACACACACACACACACACACATATATATATGTATATATGTATATATATATTTATATATGTGTGTGTTAAAATTTATAAAAGTAAAACATTTCACACTCACATCATATATGCATATTTGATATTTCTAAATTCAATGATTCATATGAACATTCGCATTGAAAATTTCAAACATAAAATAATAAATTTGATAAATCATATGACATAGACTCATATTAGATATCAACTGGAAGACTGAAGTTATATTAATATAATTAGCAACATAAAATATATATGTCCATGACACCATGAGTTCAAACTTCATTGCCATACTACATCCAAAATTTGCCTAAAGGCATTTTTAGACATGAAAAAGAAAGTTCAAAACAGTAAACATTGAACATGAACAAGATAGTTGATTTGGCTTCCTCAAGCCATGTCATCAGCAGCCTTAGGATCAATGTCATTAGCATCACCAAGGTCCTCTGTCACGTTGTCGCTGGAGTAGTGAGCACAGTGCACTAGCTGTGAGAAATGCAGTGTTGCGCTGGTTTAGGTAAGGGGCAAGGGCTCGCATAACATGTGTTTTAGTGTTTTATTATTTAATTTTTAAAATTTTAAACTCCAAAATTTTCAAATTGACTCATCCTGAACAACGAGCTAAGCTAAGTTGTCCAATGGCTCTATCGGCCGCGTACCCAATCACATGGTATGACGTACCAAAATCCATGCAAGTACCCTTTTTATATAATATTTTAATTTTTTGACTTTGTGCCTCCTTGAGTCAATCGTGAGCCTCCCAAAAGCTCCAGAAAATAATATAAAATGTCCAAAAAATAGGCGTGGGCCCAATCAGGTGCTGCAACTACCGGAGAAGGTGCGGAGGACATCACTCTCATCATCATGACTCATCCCATGTCATTTCCTTGCCTCAATAGCCCAAATCGATTTCTTCAATAGCCATTTAATCATTTTTTAATCTGCCTCGGGAAATGTGAACCTGGAAAAACAGCCTCCTAGGGTGCTTGCGTTGTCAAACTGAGCCCACCAGGCTCTTTGGGATGGGGGTACTATGGTACAATCAAGTGGCTACACCCCCTATGCCCCATATAACACCCTAGGAGATCAAATAAAAACATCTCCCTGCTCAGACACATCATCATGTGAAGCAAAATTGCATCAAGAGAGTAAAATGAGCCTGACCATCTCTGCAAGTGCCCAGAACTAAGAACAAACTATCTCATTAGACTCAGAGATTCCAAATCCATCTAGGGTTTATACTCATACCCCTCTCAGGTCTCTACCTGATCATCAACCATATCCAATGGACAATATAACCATCTGTAAATGACCAGATACCAATAATATAACTTAAACTATCATCCATCTGCTGCAAGTGTTATAAGGCTAAGACATGCTCTACAAATCATTTAAACAACAATCACAACAAGTAGTGGTCATTTCACTGGCGGTACATTAACCAAATACATATATAGGGCTTTATTTATTATTACTCAGGCTAGACTTTCAGGACTATACTCACTTCATAGTTGTAGTCAATTTGCTAGTGAAGGGTGAAGGCTGAAATTGACAAGGTTAGGGCAAAGGATGGCTTCCTACTTAACATCATGACAGTTTGGATATGGTAGGGAAATACTCACTCTAACCAATGTCGGAAAAACAATAACACAGGGAATGGTAGTGCCTAACAAATGGTTGAGTTGTTAAGAGAGTGCTTATTCAACTTAGGCATCATGTCTACATCAAGTTTGATCCAAGTTCATTAGGACCTTCAATTTTATTTCCATGGCCTTTTTGGCCTATATGATCCTTTGGGACTTCACCAGTGCTTAGAAGCACAGCTAATCGTAGCTTTCATCCGGGACACATTCAAATTTATAAGGTCAACAATATTTGGATATAGCATATATTTAACCATTGCTTTTGGGACCTTTTCTTATAGCCTTCAAGGGGTATTTTAGCATTTCATTGCTCTTTCCCTTTTTCACATATGTTAAGAAACACAGTTTAGCATTTTTCATTTTCCATGGGCACATATATAACATTTTCCAATACAAGTAGTACATGAGCTTTCAGTTTTAGCCAACAACATCTCAAGTGACCAGGGGGAGTTCTGCATAGTGCCAAACATCGGGACAACCGACCATAATGATTTAGGCATACAATCCAACTCACCAAAGGCAAGTTCTGTCACCAACTCAGAGCCGAGACATAATATAAATAGGGACGCTTGTCCAACAAAGGTTCTAGCGGGGAAAGGTCCTCCATGCCACAAGTCAAGTAGTAAGTCGGGTTAAAAACAAAACTGGAAGGAAATGGATGGGAGGAGACAGTGAAAGATGAAGCCATCACTAGCAAGCCAAAACAATGGTGGGAATGACTACCTCTATTCTCCCTAAGGAGGGTAAAACCAATGAGTATAGATCAGGAACTTCCAAGTCTAAGTAGGGACATCAGTACATAATACAAATACATCTAAGTCCATATAATTATGACTGCCACAACATGACACTATGTGTTAATACATGTCACAAAGATGAGTATAAGAGCAATGATAACCATAACACAATCTAATAAAAGCTGAGTCATAATCATGCATATAATCCATCTGAACCATCATCTGTCCAATGAGAAAGCACTGATATAAATCTGGGCATCAATAACTGCTCTGTAAATGACTAAATGGCTACATTAGTCCTTGAATCTGAGTCTCCTGAGACTCAGTCCTGACATGGGAGAGTACAATAGTCCACAAATAAAATAATGATCCGTCAAAACTGCTCATCTCAACATCTTATATGTAAGAGATCTGGAAGAAAAATGTATTGTATCTGAAAAATAGAATATGGTAGCTTGACTACTATATATGTGATAACACACCTTAGCGGTACTAAGGGTCTTTATGTATTTTTGACTTTTGCTTTAGCCTTCTTCAAGTCCCTTGTGGTCAATACAAGTGTTGAAGGTGGTCTTTCATCACCACTCAAAGTACATCATCATAAACATAGAGAATTACTAATGCTTTTATCTCACACTCTGTGTGACGCCAAGGTCGGGTACTGAGGTGTCTTAACCAAGGGTAGCTAAGCCTTGGATAAGATCACAAAGCCCATTGATCGAGGATCAGAGTGTCACACATGCCTAGACCCGGTCTAGGGCTTAGAGTGTCTTCTTGGTAACAGACCAGGTGCCTTAGCCATAGGCTGCATAATTTGACACTAGGTCAAATACTTGGTAACAGACCAAGCGCCTCCATTCTCCCAAAGAATGGCCCTCAGCCCCGGGCTTAGTCCCTAGTCTCGGACTAGGTAAATTCCTGGTAATTGACCAGGTGCCTCCATTCAAAAGAATGGCCACTCGACTCTAGGCTGAGTCCCAAGTGCTAGAGTGGTTCCACATCTTGGTCTCGGACGAGATGTCATCATTCAACAGAATGATCACTCAACTCAAGGTTGAGTCCCCTAGTGCTGGACTGGTTCCATATTGTGATCTCGGACCAGATATCCCCATTCAATAGAATGGTCACTCAACTCTAGGTTGAGTCAACACCTTGGTCTCGGACCAGGTGCCTCCATTCTCCTAAGAGAATGGCTCTTAATGCTGCTCAGAAAAATCAAGAATATAAGCATAGGTCACCATGATCATCCTCACAAGACAAGCATATGTGTTTGACATACATCACAGAGCAAAATCAAACAATAGAAGCATATATCTGATCTCACCATATATACTTGTCTCCATCTGATAGGGCCCCTTTGTAACTGTGTGTACCGTGTCTGATTTGCTACTCTGCTCAAATGAACTAGGTCATCACTGAAAGCATCTCAATGGACTACTGAATCTCAGTCTTGGCAAGGAAACTTTGATAAAAAGGCTCTGAAATGGCTGAGGCTGTAATGATCCATGCTAAAACCCCATGTGAATGAATAACTCGGAAGAATAAAGAGATCAATCTGTATGCTGCATCATGGTAGCCCATCTGCAATATATATGTGATAACAGTTATAATTGACCCTTTACATACAAAATACATCTCAATTACACAATTACATTACAACATAGCCATGGATCACTTGATATAATGATGATACAATTTGCAAATTTGGCTTAGACAAGCCATACATCAGACTTTTTCTAGATCATCAACATCTTTACCCCTTGGATAATTCGTTTTACAATCTGAGGGGTAACAAGGCCTAAGCACAAAATCCATATCTCCTTTTTTTCTTCAATTTTCAAAATGAAATGTTGATATCGAATCCGAAAAAATATATTAGTTTCATATATTTTCATACCAATGGAGTCACCATATGAGAATGACACATCTTCAAAGAAGTCTTCTCATCACATCATTGAGCCTTGTCTACTGAATCTGGGAAATGGACTTCATGCTTGGCAATGGTACCAATATATTACTGCTCAATCTTGCACCTAAGTGAGGAAGTCTCTAAACACAAGTGAATCCTTTAGGGAACTAAGAGGGGCTACCCAGTGTCACCATAATAACTCCCTCACCCACTTTAGGTCTGCTCTCCTCCGACACAAGGTGCATGTCCCTAGATTAGGATTGCTAAAGCTTATGCAATGTAAATTTAAGGTCAAATGAAGAGTTAGCTTTAGTAAAACATGAATTGTAGTTTAGATTTTGTAAATAAAGTGGATGAAGTACTAAGATTAGTGCCAATCCATGAGGGCATTGGAGTCTAGATAATGAGAAAAGAGAGTCAGAATTTGTAGAGAATGTGTAGTCAAGTCATTGCAAATGCACAATGATTGGCCAACATGGAAATAAGGATTATGAGAATAAATGATGGCTTAAGCACCTTGCACCATCACAATCACAAACTTGAATATAAGACAATATTTAAATATTATGCAACCATGGAATGATCAAGGAGAAGGTATAACTTGGAAGCATGAACCAAGAGGATAAACATGAAGCACCCTCTAAAGAGTGATCAACTCCAAACACTTCTCAATTACAACCCCATAAGAACAAATAAGCCAAATTTGCGCCATACATGATATATGATTGCATCGACCATCCCAAATATCAAGGTAAAAAAGAAACTAGGAGGATTGCAATGTCACACTAATTCCTTCTCATGTGATTAAAATTGCTCCTCTAGAGATTATTTTTAGCATCAAATTGAATGACAATTCTATGTAAAACTTAATTGCCCATGAGACAAAAGAAGGGGTAAGTGACAACCACAGATAATCTAGCACCTTGATTAATTGTTCCAAATAGATCCTTAGCTAGGCTCTAAAGATTTTCTTTTTTAATCCAACCATCTCTAACAAGAGAGAGAGCAAATACTTATGTAGATTTGAGCTTAATCTGCTTTACAATATAATATTATTTGTGGCTTCTAGATCCACAAATATTCCCAAAGAAAATTAGTAAATATTTTCAGATCCATGGTTTTCTCCAAGGAAAATACTAGAATAAAATAATAAATGCAATTCTCCAAGGCAAAACGCCCTAATAATGATTAAAGTAGCGTGGCCACAGTGAATGGAGCGCGACATTTCTCCTCCTTGTGCAAAACATCCTTCAAGATGATCTTCAATAACTACCTCCAAATAAAATAGTAACAAATGCCAAGTCAAAAGATGGGTGTGCTCTCTAAGAGGAGTTAATTCTCCTTGATTATGAAAATTTGCCAAGTGTCACTCATCCCATAACTAGGGTGTTTTCTAAGAAGACCTTTAAACCATTAATATAATAAAAACTACTTCCTTTAAAAGGTGTGGCCTAGGAAAATGTGCAAGGAGGCCTCAACCACCTTGACTTAGCCATAATATATCATGAGAATGTTGAAAAGTTAACTCTGAAGGTCCTCCCATGTTTTTGGTGTGGGTGTGATGAGAGGATTAGAAAATTTTGTTCTTATGTATTTATGTAACAAAGTGACGTTTATGTAAATAAAGTGAATGTGTTTTTATATTTTAGAAAAGTGGATCTCACTTAAAAGATGTATTTAATAATTAAAGTGTTTAATTATTAAAAAGTGAGATAAGTTGTAGACCCTTGATTTTGTAAATGATCTTCAACCCTAGATTAGGTAGTTAATGAAGGTGGTTACAAAATTTAAGTATAAAACAATGAGAGGACAAATGATGAATACACTCACCATTAATGAGGAGAGAGAGAGATTGAAGACCAAAGGAGAGAGAGAAAAACCCTTGGCACAATTTCCAATGCAAGAGGCAGCATTAATTACAGTCTGAAGAAGTTCGTACAACCACGTGTGGGCACATTTCCCGAGGCAAAAAGTACAAAAGAAGACTGACAGGCCGTACACCATTTATTGCTGACTGTGGCAAGAATATTGAGGCAGCAGAAAGTACAGCCGTACAACCACACGTGTGACAGATCCGTACAGACCGTACCCGCACGTGTGAAGGTACAGAAGTCCGTACTGTATTGCTGTCACGGTTTTCGAGGTATTTTGCTGTTGATGTGGTTTTGGAAATTTTGCCTGTAGGGTTCAGAAGAATATTTTTTCTGAGTTGTTGGAAAGTTTCTGAGATTTTCTCCTCTAATGAAAAATTTCTTTCTAGGGTTTCCCCAAGCAGTGGGGTTTTGCCCACTCATTAGACCAAAATTATTGTGTTCATCTGCTTAAAGAATATTTCAGTCTTTGACAGAATTTTGAAGTACATTTCAGCGGTGTGGTTTTACTTCAAAATTTTAAGTTAAAACCCTAGGTTCTGAAAATGTTTGACATAATGTGTAAATGAACAATTTCATTTATTAAGTCAGATTTTCTTCAAAGAAGAGATGGGTCCTTGAAAAGTGTGTCGTAAGGTAGCTATGGGGTGACATTAACAAAGCGAAGGTAACATAACATAATCCATGAGAAGTTACGTCCTTGAAGAATGTGCAAGAGTAGTTATGGCCACGCTTGGATCTAGGGTCTCCATCTATAAAACACTTTTGGTGTTGTTGCCATATTGAAAAGAGAAATGAGATTATCTAGTCTTTCTGGTGAGAGAAATTAATGAATATATAGGGGTTCCTATTATTTTCATTTACCATAAATTGTGAATATGATGGAGAAGTAAGGAGATGCCTCACTTTAGGAGTCTTGGAGATGCCAGACTAGAGAGAAAAAAATGTTTGAATTGTTTTTTTTTTGTTTTATCAAGGAGGCTCAAAGATTTTTATTACTTTGTCATTGTTGGTTTAATATAGGTTGCAAGGACAATCTTATTGGGTAAATGTGTGGCCTTGGACAATAAGTTTGTTTGGATGTAGATAGCATCATGATGTAGATTTCCATCAACCTAAATTCTTTGTCCAAGACTTGCCAATGATTTAGAGATATGTTGGATGCCAGATTTTCTTTATCAAATTATAACATGTACCTGAAAGTCTCTACATTGTTGAATCAAAGGTGTGATTTTCAACTTTGTGATGATGCCCAAATGTTTCTATTATGGAATCCACATATTTTATAAGACTCTGCAATTGTTGGAAACAATTAAAAAATTCTTTTGATCTCGTCCTATTCCTACTCAAGAAATCTCATTATTGCACACATATATTCTTATTACATAGTTGCTAATGGAAAATATTAAAAGACACATAAGAATAACATGCTACATGATAAAGTCCTATGTAGGCCCACATAATAGAAAATCTCAAACAATACTAAAGATCACCAGGGGAAAATATGTGGGCTAAAGCCATTACACAAAAGATTGTTGGTAATCATTAATATATAACTAAGTGTCGTAGATTTATAGTATTGCCTAGTTAGAAAAAACTATCTATTTTGGAAATTACTCCTGCCATTTTATACGAAGTAGAGTTTATAATCAACAATACATGGATATTTACAATACTTTACTAAACGATGATCTCTTTGCATCTTCCTAGATAAATTTGGGCATCCTTCATTGAATAGTTTTTGTTTTTCCTTTTGGGGCTTATGTTTACATTGTTTAAACTTTAGACAGTGGCTTTCTTTATGAACAACTTGCATGATAGGAGCTTCAGTATGAATGGAGATGTAGTTTGAGTCTTCTTGTGATTTTCTTCATATGAGGTTTTGGATATTGAGAGCACGTCATTGATTTTAATTTTTAAATTTTGTTTGCTTTGTAGTTTAGAGACAATTTCCACTTATCCCTAATTGCTTTTTTAATTGTTGTTGTAGTTGATGTTGTAGTTGGATCAATGATATGGATTGGGAGAGAACTTTCTCGTGTTTGTTCCCAACAAAGGGGCACCAATGGCAGAGTTACCATTGATTTGACACCAATTCAAGTAAGCATTGCGAGTAAGAATTTAATATTCATATACAAAGTGATTTCTTATAGGTCCTTTTTAATTTATGTATTGATAGGCTTTTGATTATCTCATTTTTATTTATCGTTTTGAAAAACAACCTTTGACCTCACGTTTTTCCTCAAATGTCGAAAGCTCAAACTTGTTCACATTCGTATCCCTAAAGCAAACTTGGACATTCTTTTCAATACAAATAACCATGGTGCAGATTAGAAACACTTGGATATATTTTACTGTTGACACTTAGGGAAAATACTCCAAGGTTCTTTTTATTGGCTATGGCTAGTCCTATTCAACTATGTTTGCATTAGATGGTAAATAGGATATTATGTAGGATTATTATGGTGCATCGAGGTCTCGAGTAACATTATTTGCAAAGTTTAAATATTAATGTCCAATAGTGGAAAACGTTACTCAATGGACTGCAAAAATATAAAGACTGAACCGCTGGGAGCACTATATCATCTCACACAGAACCACGAAGGAACAAATATAAAAGAGTGCATAGAGAGAGACAAAAACAGCTGAACTGAAACACTTGGATCCATGGAAGAACAAAATGGCTCTTAGATAATTTTGCCAGAGGTGAAACATCACATGAAGGAGTAAGGAGATATATAGCTTTGCTCCTTGTACTATGTGAATGTTATCAATGAACCATCGGAATATGTGAACAGACAATGATAGCGACCACATGTCTCACAATGGATAGGTCATTTGAAGATGAAGTGGTCTTGCTATTTAGGTCCCCATATGCATAATTTACTGGTGCAATGCTCCTTTAAAAGATGTCCTTTGTACATGTGTTACTGATGGGAACAAACGATAAGTTCAGATAGAGGGACTCAAGCTATAAGGTAATTGCAATTTGATATATCTTGGAGTACAAAATATTTTATCATTGAAGTGCATGTAGGTTTGGAAGTAGTGATGAAGCTTTAGAGTTGCGGGATGTTTTGGCTCAATGTATTGGCTTTCAAGTGGAATTTATGGATCTTTGCTATGATACCTTTATTAATGTTTCTCTTAGTGAGGTACGTAGAATTGATAGAGAATTCTATGTTGAATTTTTGATGATAATTGCAAGACAAAGTTGGGAATTGTAGAAATAAATCATTTCATTAATGGTGTGATTTTTATATCAACATGGCTTTTTTTTATATGCTATGTAATAAATTAGTGAACCACCACTTATATAACCAACTTATAACTATTGTGGGTAATTAGGAGTAACAGCATTTTATTTAATATCACTAGGATATAGGACTCCTAACATACCATTGAGAGTTATTTATTCTAACAACACTTGGATCCTTTGAACTCAAATGAACATTGCTCATTTTCTAACAAGTGTCCAACATAAGGACAATAGACATAGATCTAGATATTACAAGTAATAAATATAATTTAATTAAGATAGTGACAGATGATTGATCGCTTTGGCACTTACATGCATTGACTAGTCACCATTGTTGATAGGTTATCTCCCTTCATTAGGTCATGCCTTTGAATTAGGATGTGTCACATCACTAATTATTATTACTTTTTATTTAATGTTTACACATATATTATGTTCATTAGATTGCCTTTCCTTTTAGAAATGCTTTTGTCCTCAAAGCATATTCATGGAAAAACTTTATCTCTTGATCTTGCTTTCTAATGCTTTGTCATGGTTCTTTGTTCTTATAGTTGTGGTGGTTGATGATACAAGATATGATCTTCTAAGAGTTGAACAAAATTGTCATGGTAAAAGGGTTTGGCCACCCTAATTTGATCCTTGTTGCACTGAGAGTAGCGAGGTGCTTACAACTCAATACGGGGGAGATGTTGTCATGTTACGTTACGTAACGTAACGTTCCCAAAAATAAAAAGTGATTAAAAAACTTCACGTCGGCTCATAACTTATCAAAACTTAAAATGTAATTTAAAAAATTCATATCGGCTCATAAACTTAAAACATTAAAACCAACATAGATCCATCTTAAACCCGGATCTATTAAGCACCGAGAGGGATCCAATTTCTAGATGTATAAATTTTTGCTTGATGTGTAAAAACTATCCATCTCAAACCCAGATCTATTAAGCACCGAGAAGGATCCAATTCCTTGAGGTGTAAATTTTTGCTTGATGTGTAAAAACATTTTTAAGTTTTTACACATCAAGCAAAAATTTACAGCTCAAGGAATTGGATCCCTCTCAGTACTTAATAGATTATCCGAGTTTTAAGATGGATCTATGTGTTAAAGATAATGCAGATGCGAGACACATTCTCACGGAGGATGACACCCTAGTCAGTTAACTAGCATTCCTGATTAGTTAACCAAGAAGATTAAGTCCCTAGAAGGTACCCTAGGGCTCCCAACAGTCTCCTGGAGTTCTTGGTCTGGGACAAAGCAGGTTGATGCCATGGAAAAGTCCCTAGCATATGACTAGGGCCCCTATATGTCTCAAAGGTATTTTGGTCTGGGACCAGACAGGTTCTTGGTCACGAGGAACAAGCAGATCCTATAGGTTGAGACAAAAACTTCCTGGTTTGAGACTAGGAAGATTCTTGGTTTGGTCAGTTAATCAGGTGGATCTTGGTCAGTTGACCAAGATGATGATGTGTGTTGTCCTCCTCTCCTAAATGGTTAAACTAGGTAGTTTCTAAAGGGATTGGCCACCCCTTGATGATGTCACTAGCACTTGAGCTTTAGGAGCACTCAGGAGGAACAAAGGATCACATCTTCCAATTTGGACCTTCCTTATATGGTGATGATAAAAACTTTCAATTATTGTATGGAGCACTTATGGACTATATACCTTGAGATAGAAGATAAAAGTTTGTCACCTTGGGCTTGTTTCCCCACCTTGTTGATACACCTTGGTCTTGTGGGTGAAGGGGTTGTCTTCCCACTTTGTTGTGCCATCTTGTGGTTAGCCTTGTGCTTGACTTGTTCTTGTGTTTTCCTTATTGGTCCTAGCGCCCATCACAAGGCTACAACATGCAAATGACCATATCGCATCCAAGGGACATCAAACCACCATATGTGTGGGTTCAAGACCCAAACTTTCAAGGACACCAAGGACCCCATAAGAAGGGTACATACCACCATAAGTGTGGGTTCCAAGACCCAAGTCTCCATATGCATGCAGATCAAGAACTAAGCTTGTGGGGTTAAGGACCCCACAAGAACTCAACAACCTCAAGACCATCCAATGCAAGCAATGGGATCCACCATCAACACATTAAGGGACTTACACACATGGGCCACATCATCCATCCAATAACCAATCAAGAGACCAAAACAAGTACAAGCATAACAAGCAGCACAAAGACCAGTAACCAAAGATCAACCAAGATCAAGGAACTTGCCAATGGACTCAAATGGGACCAAGATACAACTTAGGGGCACTTGACCAAGTCAATGGTTAACCAGGGATTTTGTCATTGTTCCAAGGCCTCCAAGGGCTTCAAGCTTGGGCTTGGACAAGGTCTACAGGGCTCCTCTGACACAAATAACAACAAACTAAACACTAACTCTCAGGGGCTCCATAAGGGGCACCAATGACTCAACAGTTGGCATCAATGACAACTTAATCAACACAAGGTTTATTTTGCTTGAAACGAAACAAAGAATTAATGATTATTAACAATGCAAGTTGACATGATTTTGTAAGGGTGCCTTGGCCAACTCACTTGCAAGGTGTGGGCAAAATAAAATTGAAATAAAATAGAATGCTAGCCGACATGATTTTGCAAGAATGGCATAGCCAAATCACTAGCAAGTTATGGGAAAAATAAAAGAAAAAATAAAATGAAATTCTAACTTAACTAAAACCCAAGGCAATCAACAATTGCTAATGCAAAGGTGGGCAAGCCCAACTTCTTTTGCATGCAAGGGATGACAAACAAGGGAAACTTCAATTTAATTTAAAATGGAAAATAAGAAATCAAGTCCAAGAGACTCTCTTGGACTTGTTACAATGGCTGAAATTTCAGCATAAAGAAAAAGAAGAAAGTGGGAAAAACAATGTTTTTACCCCTTTCTTGCGATGGCCTTAAAGCTCTTCCTTTGGGGTAGCCTTTGCACCCTTCTATGGTTGAAATTCGACAGAGTTTTGCCTTGTTCTGTCACCAACCTGCTAAAAACGAACAAACATAAAATGATGAAATGTGCCCAAAATCACTTTGGGGAAGGTAGTATGTTAGTGCAATATAGATACAAAATTTACACAGTTTCAAAATGAATAATTTTGAAAGAACTTGAGTATATAAGAGTTAAAATCAGATTTGATGAACTCAGTTATAGGAAAAATAAAAGAAAAAATAAAATGAAATTCTAACTTAACTAAAACCCAAGCCAATCAACAATTGCTAATGCAAAGGTGGGCAAGCCCAACTTCTTTTGCATGCAAGGGATGACAAACAAAGGAAAATTCAATTTAATTTAAAATGGAAAATAAGAAATCAAGTCCAAGAGACTCTCTTGGACTGAAATTTCAGCATAAAGAAAAAGAAGAAAGTGGGAAAAACAATGTTTTTACCCCTTTCTTGCGATGGCCTTAAAGCTCTTCCTTTGGGGTAGCCTTTGCACCCTTCTATGGTTGAAATTCGACTGAGTTTTGCCTTGTTCTGTCACCAACCTGCTAAAAATGAACAAACATAAAATGATGAAATGTGCCCAAAATCACTTTGGAGAAGGTAGTATGTTAGTGCAATATAGATACAAAATATACATAGTTTCCAAATGAATAATTTTGAAAGAACTTGAGTATATAAGAGTTAAAATCAGATTTGAAACATTCAACAAACTAAAACTAAAATGCATAAATTTGTGTGTAAAAAAAGATAAACTTGGTGCTTTGTTCTTCAATAAGTGAAGCAATGGAGTATCCAACCGAGGAATCCCACTCTTCAAATAAAATAACCTTCAGCTTATAAGATTTTCACTACACAACTACAAGAAGGTGAGAATCAAATAATGAGCAAATAAATCATAAACTTCAAACTAGAAAATATATGAATTTCTTTTGCTACAAGAATGAAAACTCACAAAATCTATGGAATGAAATACCATAATTCTTACCAAAGCAAATAAGTATGCTTCTTTGGCCTCCCAAACTTGTGTACCTCCTTAAACATGGAAGCAAATCATCAATGGGAACAATGGACAGAAGATTCCTCCAAAGATTTTGATTAACAAAGCCAAATGGTTGAAAATTACAATGGCACAAGCAAAAGCAAGGGAATGAGAGCAAGAGCATGAAAGATTGTGTAACCCAAGTGAGGACGGTAAGCCTCCTTAAATAGGAAATGAGTGAGGAGAGAGTCCAAGTGCATGCAAGCCACTTATCAAAATGAGAAAGTTGGAGCTCAAAGAGGGGAACCACTTCTCTTGGGGGCATCTCTAGGGTAAGAAATGAAATAGAAATGGGGGGGGGAACCCCCCTCTAATAATTTTAATCTTCATTCTAGGCCTAAATGGGAGGACCACCAAAGTGGGACCCCTTTGGCTTATTTTCAATTATCTCAATTTCCATGAAGAGGGAGGGCACCACCCCTATGGTGACATCTTCATTTTTCCGAAACACTTGCATGGGGGGCCCCTTTTTGTCTCTAATGTCACCTTAGGAACATATCATGACATTATGAAACAATTTTTTCACCTTCTAAGTGACTTTAGACACTTTTCCAAAATTTGACTTGCTAATTATTTGCCAAATTTCTTGATTTCCTTGATTGACTTTGACAAATATGTCTAAAACCTTATCAAGATTTGTTCGAATGACTTCAAATTTTGCCCAAGGGTGTAGGGGGACTCATGCCATTGATTTTGAGTACCCATACCCCAATTCATGGGCATTAAATGCCATTTAACCCT